>CM042139.1:2347477-2367477 GCA_023376005.1 Doryteuthis pealeii | reverse complement strand
GAAGTTCCTTATTAAAAAAAAGGAAATTTCAAAATATCGTAAAGAAGGTTATCACTTACCTAACAACTTTAATCTAAGAACATGAAAAACATAAAAATATTCAAAGAGAGAGAGAACCTACTCCGTTGCGAAAAGCTTACAGAAATACAAATCATCTAATTATGGTCGGATGTAAACAGAGGCATTGAATGACATGTAGAAAGCCGTCCATGTTGTGATTTACCTCAATCTTTTATTCTTCATGTAATCTAATATTGTTTGTAACATTCAATAATTAAATAAACTAATACGTAAAACAACAGAGAGAGATTTTGGATTAAACACGAGAATGTTATCTCCAAAAATGCACAATGTTTTTTTTGTCTCCCCTTGACGTCCATTCTTTCTGGTCGTGTCCCTTTCACGAACGAGGAATAAGTTGTAAAGACGTCAGAATGAAAGTAGCAGTATAAGTTTTCTATTTTGGGGGGTTGTGGAGATAGGAATTATATTTTTGCATTTTGTTTCCTCTTTGTTTCTTCTTTGCGCTTCTTATTAGAATTATGATTCTTCTTCTTCCTGCTTTCTTCTTCTTCTTCTTCTTCTTCTTCTTCTTCTTCTTCTTCTTCTTGCCTTCTTTTTCTTCATTTATTCTTCTTCTTCTTCCTCTTGCTTTCTTCTTCTCTCATTCTTCTTCTTCTTTTTCAATTCTCCAATCTTCTTCTTCCTCTTCTTCCTCTTCTTGCCTTCTTTTTCTTCTCTCATTCTTCTCTTCTTCTTCTTCTTCTTCTTCTTCTTCTTCTTCTTCTTCTTTCTTCTTCTTCTTCTCCAATTCTCCAATCTTCTTCTTCTTCCTCTTCTTTATCTTCTCTTTTTCTTGCCTTCTCTTCTTTTTTTTTTTCTTTTTTTTCTTCTTCTTCTTCTTCTTGCTTCTTCTCTTCTTCTTCTTCTTCTTCTTCTCCTTCTTCTTCTCCTCTTCTTGCCTTCTTCTCTTCTTCTTCTTCTTCTCTTCTTCTTGCTTCTTCTTCTTCTTCTTCTTCTTCTTCTTCTTCTCTTCTTCTTCTTCTTCTTCTTCTTCTTGCCTTCTTCTTTTTCTTTTTTCTTCTTCTTCTTCTTCTTCTTCTTCTTCTTCTTCTTCTTCTTCTTCTTCTTCTCTCCTTCTTTCTCTTCTTCTTCTTCTTCTTCTTCTTCTCTTCTTCTCTTCTTCTTCTTCTCTTCTTCTTCTTCACTTGTCGACGGAAGTATTCAACCTAATGAGTTCTCTTCGGCCCTTCGGTAAAAAAAAGGGAAAGACGCCAATAGATTTATCTTCTGCCTAAAAGATCATTCATTAGTTCACTTTTCTGTTTTGCTTCTTCTTTTTCCGATTCTTTTTTGCTTCAAGGATCAGATCAGTAATTACTAGAAACCCAAACTCTTCTCCAAGGTAAAGCCATAATATTTATACACTTCGCCTTTTCTTTCATGCATTCATTCTACCTTTATCTATGTCACATTATCCACACACACACACACACACACACACACATATATATATATATATATATTGATACAAAATATATATGTGTATATATATATACATATATATATACATATATTCATACAATATATATATGTGTATATATATATTCATACAATATATATTATACACATTATCATACAATATATATATATTATATATATATATATATATATATATATATATATATATATATATATGCTAGCTTTCAAAAGTATTTGGCCAAAGAAAAATGTCTACCTGTATGGATTCCGTTTTAGGATTGATAAATATGAATTTTCATGAATGCTTGTAATAAATTCATGAACTGAATTCACTTTATGAAGGGACACTAACAAACAGAACTTGTGGATGATAAATTTAATTATTGTGACATTGATATGTTTACTTATTTACTTCATAAAGGAACAATGACTTTAATAAAATAATAAAGGAATTAAGAAATAATTACCAGCAAAGTATGATAATGTAATTATTACAACCTTTGATATAATATATTAATAATTTGAAGGCAATTACAATGCGTATAAAAATAAAAACAAAAAAAATGTTGTTTTTTGTCTTATCGGTTTCTCCGCTATATTTACCGGATGATAAACAGACAATATTGGATACATAAACAAGGTAGGATTTTAAGCATTCGTTCTCATAAAAAAATATTTTTAAAAAAATAGAAATTACAGTTATTCGCCCATTTTATTCATAACATAAAGAAGGGGTAAGGGAGGAGAAAGGAGAAAAAGAAGAAGAGGAGAAAAAAAGTATCACCACGCAACAACAAAAAAAAAATTAAGCACGTCCATTTCTGATTTTTTTTTCTCTGAAGATAAAGTGTTCTTTGAAATCGATAAGACAAAAAAAACAACATCTTTTTGTTTTTATGATTTATACGCATTGTAATTGCCTTCAAATTATTAATATATTATAACATACTTAACAATGCTTCAAGCAAATTACCAATTACTTTTAACCTTTGATATGTTTACTTAAGAGCTATTGCAATACTTCAATATGTAAAATGTATTATAATCTAGATTTAACTATCTCTCTCTCTCTCTCTCTCTCTCTCTCTCTCTCTCTCTCTCTCTCTCTCTCTCTCTCTCTCTCTCTCTCTCTCTCTCTAGTGTTTTCTTTCTTTCTTTCGTTTGGCAACAATATTCATATATTATAAAGCCACAATATTTAGACCTTCCTTCTTTTCTTTCCTGCACTGATTCAACCTTCATCTATATCACACACACACACACACACACACACACATATATATATATATATATATTATATATATATATATATATATATGGTACAGCTCAAACGTATTTGGTCAACGAAAAATTCTGCATAGTTGGATTTCTTTTAGAATTAAGAGATATTAATATTTCCTTAATTCTACTGCATCCATCCTAAATTCGGGAACTGAATTCCCTTCATAATGGAACACATTTTTGTTGAGAATTTTACATATAAGGCGTGTGCTAGATCCTCGCCAATACTTATAGACTAGGCGTGATCATGTGATCTATTTCTTAGACAATCACTGGCAGTACTCTGAGGCTGATACAATACTTAACCGACCCTACAGGTCATAATTGCGCTAACATTCTTTGACGACGGACATGGGATTAAATCTCTGGACTTTTACGAATACGCAGGATAGGATTTATACGCTTACCAAAGGATTCCATAACACAGGACTTTCTTTAAGTCCTTTTCAACTGGCCAAAGATGGCACTTAAAAACTTTACAATTATTTAAAAAAGTTTTGAAAATCGTTTAAAATCAATTATGGCAATATTGTGTTTTTTAACGTCTGAGTCACTTATATAAAAGGAAACAAAACTATCTCGAAACTTTTTGAAAAAAGTATCGAGATAGTTTTGTACTTTTTGACACATCTTCTATTCTAAAAAAAACGTTCCGTTCGTTATATTTTCAGATTACAAGGTGTGTCAAATAGTACCAGGTTTAAAGCTGTATTTCCCAAAATTGAAATGATCAATGAATGGATCATTTCTTTCAGAATACAAGGTGTGTCAAAAGTACAAAAGATCTTGTTACTTTTTTTACACACTTTCTCTCCCTCCCTCCCTCCCTCCTCCCTCCCTTTCACTCTCTTTCTTAATATATATATATATATTATATATATATATATATATATATTATATATATATAAACAATATATGTATTTAAAAGTTAAAACACCGCTCGTTAACGCCCTAGAGGGTAATGAATCGGAATAATGAAAAGTCAGTCGGGTTTCGCTCCAGTTCGGACGTAGTTGCTGTGTCTAGCCACACGGATGAGACGTGAAACATCGAAACACGGTGTTTGTGTATGGGTTGTATATATATATATATATATATATATATTATATATAGTGTCGTGCCGCTTGTCACTTCATCTATCCGACTCCAGCTCCATTTTACATGTTCTAATAACTGGAAAATTCTAAACCAAAACGCATACATAATGTACAAAGAAAGAAACAAACAAACGAAAAGTCCATTTTTTTTTAGTGTTTGGGTAAAGGGGAATAATAAGTTAAAAGCCTGAAACTGATTTGGAAATAAAATTGACTCGGACATTTGAATAAACCACAAGTGGTTGACATAGAGTTAAATTAAGAAAACCAACACAACAGAAGTTTTTTGTTAATCACAGTTAGACTGGAATATTTGTTATGTAATCGTTAGTGACAATTTTTATTATTCGAATTATTGACCTCATCTTTATTGATATATACACAACGTTTCGGTCGATGTGTCCTTCGTCCAGTAGGACACAAGGCGCAACGGATATAAGAGTTGACTCAATACAGTTCTAAGTGACAATCATCTCTAGGTTGCAGGTTCAATCCTGACCAAGTAGAATACTTAACATAGCCTCATACTTGTGCGCGGTCATAGTTAACCGAATGAGAAAAGTCAATCCCCGTGGATTGAATAAATGTTTCGGTTCGAAGTTCATTAAAGTTTCCCGCTTATGACATTAAGGCTCCCGAGTTCCACAAGAAGGTTACCGAGTTTAAGAGTGTCCCCGAGTTCGACAAGAAACTCCTGAAGAAATCCGCACGGCACATCGGCCGAAACGTTGTGTATATAACGATAAAGGTGAGGACAATAGTCCGAATAATCCATATAATCGTTATCAAGATATGCATCAAGAAAATGTGTTGGCAGTTATAGAGTTTACAAACGATTAATATTGTATAGGAATAGTTATTTGAAACCATGTTAATTCCCGAGAAGAAAAATCTGTCTTGGAAAGTGAATAACCCAGCAAGGGTTGATATACCTTAAAACCAACCAGCCTTTGTTCCTCCAACCACTTGAATAACATTTCTGTCCAAAATAAATTTCTCCGTTGGTCAGTGGTTAAATTTCCATATTCTCTCGGAAATCGAAGCTGTTTACATTTTTCTTTCGTAGGTGGCGAGGTTAGTTGAAAGTCTTCGAGATAATCCATAATTTATGAATATCTAGGTAACTTTTCGCCTTCAAAATATTTTTATATATTTTATTAACTTCGAGTTTATTTGTTCAACAATGTCACGAACATATTTTGTTCTATGCTCTTAGCTATGTGTACGCCAAGATATTTTTGTTCACCCTCACTGGGTGTCCCGTTACTATTTTGAAATTTTCCTCTTGATTTTGCTCAGTCTAGTATATACTTTAATAATGATAATAATAATAATAATAATAATACTCACGTTTCTTAAAAGTTCAAAAGTTATCATCTAGCAATACCCTTTTGCTTAAAATAAGACCGTCCATATCGTCCAAGATAGAATGCAAAAGTGTAAATACTAATTATCCACCGAAATGTTATTTCTTATCAGCGTCTTCACCTCAGTTAAATAATGGACAATTCCATTTTTTATCATGAAGGAAGAAAGTGAATAAAAAGGACATGCTGCACAGAAAAATATAATAAAAAAGAAAGATAGAAAGAAATTAGGAGAGAAGGAGTAAGCGCACGGAAGTGATAATGCTAATCTGTTTCAATCGAACTCAATAAAAAGATGAAAATAAGGAAAGAAAGAAAAATAAGAGTGTGAGATAATTAAATCAAAATGACTACACATTGTATACTCCACCTGAGAGGGTGTAGTTAAATACGGTAGGGGAGTCCTTCACAAGTGGTCAGGTTTATAAAGGGGGTAAAAAAGGGTGTTCTTAATACGAATTCGTTCATTACTCCAGTAATGTTAACATTGACATTGTGTGCAAAATATGAACATTTATTTAAGTTGCCATAAACCATAAGTACGAATATTTCGACTCGAAGTCTATTTCATTTTCAACGACGAACAATATATAAGGTTACCTTATCATAAAGTCGATTGTACTAATATGTCATATCTTCACAATAATTCGGCAAAAAACAAATACAGAGAATATATATATATATATATATATATATATATATATATATATATATATATATATATGGACACATACATATATATACACACACATATATATATATACACGTACATACAAATATATACGCACATATATACATATATATGCATATATAAACACACATATATACATGTATATGCATATATATGTGTGTGTATATCTGTGTGTGTGCGTGTGCGTATGTGTGTTTTGTGTATATGGTGTTGGTGGGGGTTTGTTTATAAAGTATTCAACCTTGCCGCAAGCTGGAGTCAGCCATTGAAAACAAGCACCTAAGAAAACTCAACAAAACGAAATAATGCAGATGTATGCAAATGATTTAACCAAGTCCCAAGAAATGCCTGCAAGAATTGCAGACCAATACAGAAAAGAAAATAATGGAAGCATTGGACAGAAAACACACAATTCTTTCACTTTGTTCAAATACTTATAAGAACTATTGTCTATGTATTTGGGAATTTATTTGTGTGTGATGATAAAAAATAACGTAGATACATATAGAAATATATAAAGTCTTTTTTCTCTATATAAATAATTATTGGAAAAGCAAACAACACGTAGCAAATATGTTACGTTGGACTAGTGGTTGTCAAACCACAGGCTTTGGCTCACTGGTGAGTCTGAAAATGAAGCAAGGTACCCTGAGGTAACATGGAAGGAAAAAGCGAAATAACATAAAAAAAAATTCTAGTATATGTTCTTTTTTTTTTTTTTTTTTTTTTTTTCAAAAGCTGAATTTTTTGGGTAATTTTTGTTGTATTCAATTTCTGAAGGTGATCTGTTAGTTTTTCATATCATTCCATATGTTCTACTTCATACGAAGCAATCGCTGACAAATGAATAGTTTCACCATTTATTTACTTTTTCATAGTACTTCATAGCCGCAACAATTGACTTTTCCATTTTTCTAGAAAAAATCGAAATCTTTCTTTTTCAAATTGTAATAAGTAATTGAGACTTCCCCACCCCTATTTTATGATCATCTCCCCTTTGTAGAACACTCTTGTGAATACTAGACTATATAAACTCTCAATTTGTGTACCAATTATTCTAAGTAGAATAAAACTTTCCAAAGACTATCGGTGTTATCGTTTGTCATTACACATATTCAGCTGATTTTTGTAGAAGTTAGAATAAAAGAAAAGACAAATAGAAAATGTAGCGGGAGGTAAAATAAATTACCTCAGGGGGCTACATAGATTGAACTCACAACCTCCAAGTTGTGTGTGGTGACTTCTAGGAAGCAGTCAGTCGGTTGAAGTGGTTCAGCAGGTGAGGAAGCATAAAATCTGAGGCAGTTACTCTTAGCAGTATTCAACTGGCCTCGGCTAAGTTGACAACGTGATCCCACGATGCCGTCTCTCCCATAAGAGAACTTAATATATAACATATGAATTGATTATATACAGAGCAATATTAGCTTTCAAAGTAAGAAAAACTTGACAAACCGTCATTTGGCTATGATAAATTTATTTCGACCAGAGACTCAATATGATTCTAGTCGCATTAGATAGTATTTATAAAAGGTCGAAATAAATTTATTATAGTTAAACGACGGTTTTTATATCTTTGAAATATTATATATATATATATATATATATATATATATGTGTGTGTGTGTGTGTGTGTGTGTGTGTGTGTGTGTGATGTGTCTAGAAAAAATGTACCGAGTCTAAAGCCTTTATTTATCAAGACACAAACGAACAATGGATAAAACTTCTTCTTCTTCTTCTTCTTCTTCTTCTTCTTCTTCTTCTTCTTCTTCTTCTTCTTCTTCTTTTCTTCTTCTTTCCCATTCTTCTTCTTCTTCTTCTTCTTCCCCATCAAAATAATCCTCCCTGACTTTCAACCCACTTCTCCTCGGCGGCTTGTTCTTTTCTTGATCAAAGGAACTTTTGAAAATTCTTTGAGATGGCGTGAAAACTGCATCGTCTTATTTCTTTTAATGTTTGCTACGTCCTCAAATCTTCGCCTTCAGATAAATTCTCTCAGTTTAAGTAACCAGAAAAAAAAAGAAAGTTAGCGCGGAGGAGTTAAGGTATGATTAGTATGAACACTGTTGCACTTGCATGCAACAGCATTTTGGGTAGAACTCAACACATTCTAATAGCGACTACGTAATAGTTGTTAATACTTTTATTTAGCGCAACTTTCCTAATTCCAAAAGTAGCGAGAATATAGCTAAAAAAAAACACGCTGTATTATTCTGAGTGATGTCCTCATCTTTATTGTTATATACACAACGTTTCGGTTGATGTGAACTCTGACATTGTTCATGTGCTTCTTGTCAAACTGGGGAACCTGGTCGAAATCGGGAATCTTCTCTACGAACTCCGCAACTTTCTTGTCGAATTCAGGAGTTTTCGTGTCGTAATCGGGAGCTTTCACGGAACTTCGAACCGAGTCCTTTATCCAATCCACGGGGATGGAGTGTTTTCATTCCGTTAACCATGGTTGGCCGACGGACGAGAAACAAGATTATGTGTTCGGGATCTAGCTCCAATCGGAAATGTAAGCACAAGGTAGAAGAATTGGACCCTTTTATTCAAGTCCGTTGTTAATTAAAACCCTAAAGAAACTAATTCATCTTTTGGAAATCCCAAATCATGTGAAACCCTGGCTTTTAGATGAGAAAATAAGCGATGCTATTTGCTCTCCTCTTTCTTTTCATACCACTGAGTCTGATGATGCGGCCGAACTGGGGATTAATCATTATACTCCGAGTGATCAGAGATAGACTTTCCGACAGCATCGAAAACCGAGATGTTTCCCCAATTAAAAGACTTTAAAAAAAGAAAATAAAAAATTAAGTCCCTCTATTTTTGATAGAACTCAATTACAAAAGATTTTGACCCTAGATATGAAGTTAAACTGCATCTAGTGGTGAAGTTCCAATTCTGGAACTCTAGGGAATGTGGAGTAACTTTTCATTACACTCAGGTCCGGGTTAGCTCAGTCGGTAGAGTGTTCAGCTGGAAACCACAAGGTTGCTACTTCGATCCCGGCCCTCGCCAACTCAGCGTTATGAGTAGCACAGGGATCTGTGCGGTAAAGTAAGGAGCTGATCGTAGGTGTGGCGCTCCACTGCAGATGCAAAAATGATCTCCTTGCTCTAGCGCTAGCGAAAAGGGATAGACTCCCTCGCTGATTGGCTGATACCGATATTAGGCCTCCCCGACGACTTTACTTACTTTTACACTCAGGTCCACTCTGACTCGGAGTATCTGCTACGGGTTAATTAGAAAATATGAGTTGGAAAAAATTCAGTTGGAAAATAATTGGAATACCAATCAAGAATGAATAAAACAAAATGCCTTTTGCATAAAATAACCCAACAAGAGTTGACATACCGTAAAATCAACCAAGCAACTAACCATCAATATATCCTTTCATTTTTTCTGGAGGGTGTATCTCTTCTTTAGTTGAAGGAAAATCCTTTAATAAGGTTATTTTACCCGCCTCGCCTGTTCTCTCTCATGCAAATTCTATAACAATAATTTTCTTTAAAGTGTGTAGCGATAAAGATTCTCACCTAAAATTCACCTTTTCAATATTATCCCCAGTAATCATCTTTAAAATAAAATTGCATTTTATATAACACATACTGCATTTTCAATTTTTATGTCTAATGTATATTATGTTTTAAATCAGAGGTCACCAAACTACGACTCACGGGCCACATTCGGCCCTCAAAGGTATTTTATCTGTTGATGTTCGATAGTGTCATCTATTTTTGCTTTGATATAATTTCTTCTTGTGGCATCATTTTGTCCACAATTATTAGTGACTCGGTTTATTATTATTACTAGCATAACAAAACCGCCCTTCGGGCGGTGTAAAAATAAAATTTTGAAAAATATAGCCTGAGCCGAGTGGGATTTAAAATTCAATGTCAGAGGGGTAGTATCCAAGTAAAATTAATAAATGAATTGAAGTAATAAAAAACAACAATGCCAAAATATGCCAAAAACTTTAAAAGGATATTCAACATTTAATGATTTTAGTAATTAAAATCATCAAATTCATTAAAGGAGTAAAAAATAAACAATTTGAAATAGAAATTAGGAAAGTTAACTTTCTACACCAAAGTTTTTCCTGAAATGTTATTCAATAATAAAATTGAATTTGGTTTATGTCGTCTGATTCTTGTCGTCTGTCTCAGACCTACTTTTATTTATTTTTTAAATCAACGAACTATTTTCTGTAAATGAATTATTACAATGTTTGACAAGGTCCAAGGGTATATTTATGACAAATTAAAATTAAAAGATATTTCTTAATTTCTAAATAAATCACGGTCATCATATTTAGCGGAAAAGCATCGCTCAGAACTGGTTGTTATTTTAATTTTAATATTACTAATATGGAATAACCGTAAACAAATTTTGAATTAAAAATAAATGTATACATTTTTTTTTAAATTCCTAATAGGAATAATAAAATTTGAAATAAAAAATACTTGTTATATTTGTGAAGGTGCCGCGAAAATTAAAAATTAATTTTATCTATAAATTTTATCTATAAATTTTTAAAAATTCCTAACAGAAATAAAATAATTTGAAATAAAAAATACTTGTTATATTTGTGAAGGTGCCGCGAAAATTAAAAAGTAAATTTTATCTATAATTTTTTTTATCTATAAATTTTTTCATTAAAAATTAACTCTATTAAAACTTTAAAAATATTTTTTTTTACCGCAACGAAAACGGAAGTAGTCACGGACAAAAGACCATAACTAATAATTTAACGTAAGATTTAAATTAGTGGCTGTATCTTTATTTTTAAATTAATTTCTCGCAAAACTTTATACATGAAATAATTATAAATACAAATAAAAATTAAAATATCAATTAGAAACTGTTTAGAACTAAACATGCATTTATTAAAAGATTCGTTGAAAATTGGCTATGCAAATATTACAGACCAGATATTACAAACGCATCTCAATACTTGTATATAAAGCAATTTGTTTCTTTAATATTAAGTATAACACAAATTGATTATAAATTAGGTTCTTATTGATAATAGCTATAGATTAGTTTGGGATCTGTGACGTCAGCCGTGACGTAGTTTCGGCTTCAGACAAAAATGCAGTCTATCTCCATTATATATAGATATAGATGTGTGATTATTCCACTTTTCATAAAACAGTAACTTTTTTAGTATTACTTGGACTATTGTCAATGTGCCCTCCCCCCACCTTCAGGTATTTCTTGTCGGATTCAGTAAACTTCTCGAAATCGGAACCTTCTTTTCGAACTTGGGAAACTTCTTGTAGTAATCTGGAGCCATCACGGAACTTTGAACCAAACCCTTTATTTAGTCCACGGGGGTATCCTGTTCTCATTCTGCTAACCATAGCTGGGGTATAGGTGTTAAGCTGTGTTAATTATTATTCTATGTTACTGCTGTCCTTGACCAGGATTAAACCTGCAGTCTACAGATAACTATCACTTAGAACTGTCTTAACCTAACGCCTTTATCCACTCTGCTATGTGTCCAATTGGACAATTCAGTGTGAATTTTGGGAACTTACAAACCTACTTAGAATATCTACCTTTTTGCTTATGTATGATTTTTTAGCTTGACTCATATTGCAGTTTTTTTCTAATCTAATCAAGCCTTTTTTAATTATAAGTTCCATATTGTATTCATCTATATACTTGGTCTACTAAGTATGTTTTTAACAGCTTAATCTGTAATAATATATACCTGCTTTCATTGTTTTTGAATGTGCTATTTTGCTTGCATTATTGTATCCTATGACGTCATCTTTCGAATCAACTTTCTTATTCTATTTGGATTCTCTGTCTTTTTTGCTTCTGTTCTTTATAAATTGTTTCACTTATGTGTTTTGCTTTTCTTATTATTTTTTGCATTTCTTTGTAATTTTTAATTTCTTCCACGTCATGATTCCTTTCTTCTCTGTTTCTTTGTTGATTTCCTTATCTGGATTCCTACTTTCTCACTAACTACCTTTGCTCTTACATTAATTAGATTATTAACATCACTGATGTTCTTTATTTTTATTGTTTTTGAAATGTATTCTTCTTTTCTGTTTCTATTTAAACTTTTTTCCTTTCCAGTTTTGATTCCTTGGTGACGATAATTCTTCCTTCACTTCAGTCAGGATTTTCTTTATCATTTATTTTACCATTTCTTCCTCTTGTGTTAAATCTGTTCTATTGGTGATGGCACTGGATTTTATTACGTAGAGACTTTTTAGGGATTTCTTTTATTTCAATGTTTTTTATTTTACTTATTTTTATCTTCAGGGATTTCTTTTATTTCAATTTTTTATTTTACTTATTTTTATTTTCAGGGATTTCTTTTATTTCAATGTTTTTTCTCTTCCCTATTTACCTATCCACATAGTTCTAGAATTTGAATATCCAAGAAACATCCCTCCTTTAGAATCATGTTGGCGTGGTCGAGAAGGTTTGGCTTATTATATTAAACTTAGAACATTTATTTCATCCATTTCGTATATATTCTTTGTGTGATGTGGTTTTTAAAAAAGTGGCTTTCTTCAAATGAACCTTGTGACCTTTCTTGTCTATTTTTTTTTTTTTTTTTGCTTGTCCATGCTAAGATGAGAGTGTAATGTATGTGAACCTTCCTACAAAATATCACTTCAAGGAGTTTTGCTTATGATCTCCCTATCGAAAGGGGATAGACTGCCTCGCTGTGCGTCTGATACTGACAATAGCAATGTGAGGTATTTTGTTTATGTTCTCTTAAGAAAGTTGTTGCTAATTGTATTAGTTTTATCTTGTCGACTGTTTTCTATAATCTCTTTGTGTGAGATTGTTTTTAAATGGTGGATTTTCTTTGGCTTAAATGGTTTGAATATCAAACGATGAACATTGTGACATTTTCTATCTATCGCTTCTTTTCTTTGCTTGTCCATCTGTACTTTATTCTCGGATGAGAGTGTAGTATATGTGCAAGCTTCCCACAAAGTATAACTCCCCGAAGTGTATCGTCTGTACCCGTGAGCCATAGTAGATATAATAGTGGTGTTTGTAGAAGGAGTAATATCACCGCTGTTAGACTTCAGATGTTACTATAATGTTCTTTTTTTATTATCATTAACTCCCCGCATGTTTCGAGGTGGTTTATATCAGTCGGTAGAGTACCAGATAAGGAATCGCAAGGTTCCTGGTTCGTTACCGGTCCCCGCCAACTCAGCGCATGCATAGCCCAGTATCTGATAAGTGGTATCTGATAAGTGCGGAATTGTGGGCAATGACGGTAAGTGTGGCGCTGCGCCTTAGTAAAAAAATCTCACAGGTCTAGTGTTAGCAAAAAGGGATAGACTCCCTCGCTGTCTGGTTGACACCGACAATAGGCCACTATGTCATATTTTATTTATTTATTTGTTTGTAATTGATGCATTTAAATGTACTGTTATGACTTTTTGCCCAGCTGAGATCCTTTGTGTTAATCAGAGTGCGATCCATAGTGAAGAATCCTTTGGTTGTTCCTTGGTGCTCCTCAGTCTTGCAGGTCCTTCGTCAATGATTGTAAATTGACATCTCTCAGTGTCAGTAGTTTATAAGTAGTTAACCAGCCACCTATTCGGGCTGGTGATTAGCTGAGGTTTACACCACGTGACCTCGCTTAGTCTATAAATTTAAGTGGTTGACCGCAGCACGGCTTATATCCAAAATATAATGGTGTAATGGTTAAAGTCATGGGAAATGGACTCGTCGCCCCGAGTTCAAATCCTGGATGTAGTAATTACATTTCACTTAGCGCTAATATACTTGGGAAAGGTATGAATCCTACTCTCCCTCCAGCTATGGGTAAATAGTAGTGCAGACTGGGCTCTTTAACCTTGGTTAGCAACCGGTCTAGGCGAAGGAAAACTATGAATTCAAACCTGCTGAACTCCGCTTAAGAAATTGACCTTGTGTCACATCCTGCTCGTGTGGAGGGGTTGGTAAATATATACATATATCCAAAATATTCCAATAAGTACTATTTAACCAAAAACGTGAAACTCTCAAACTGAAGCTGGATTATCTTTTAATGTATTCACATTATTTGGCTTGAAAAAGACGAGAGGGATTTTATTTGTGTATTCTTAAGAATGTTGTTGCTTATTGTGTTCGCTTTATCTTGTTGAATATGGGAAGTAATGAATATGAGAAATATTCTGATTACATTGAATATGGAATTATTCGTTGAAATTTGAAAGTTGCCTCGTTGAAATGTTTACGGATTCTAACTGATCGAGGCCAACAAAGTGATGACTCCATGACAAATTATGAAACTATGTGATGATGAATGATGAAATGAAATATGCAATGACTAATTTACGGTCCAATGATGGGGGGGGGCATGATTGAAATGGATACCCTAAAATGACATAATCCATGTCGGTTGTCATGACCCAGCTAATCGTGTGTGTATCTCATTATCTTTGGATTTATTCAAAGTTTAATCATTCCTTGCCATCAATTGTTCTGTACACAGCAACTCCAAAGATCTGCAAAAGGAAGGCTCATTTGTCCAGGTAGTCTTGTTGATTACACTAACACTAACCAAGCAAAAGATGGCATATCATAGCGAGGTTGTATTAGAGCAATATACTTAAATGCTCTAACTTACAAAATAAATATATCTACTACACAATGATGAACCTCTAATTATATATATATATATATATATATATATATATATATATATATATATGGAAAAGGGGATTGGAATGAATCCGACAGAATGAACTCTCCCTCTATTATATACCCGATGCTTGATATGGGTATACTGAACCTCTCTCTCTCTCTCTCTCTCCTCTCTCTCTCTCTCTCTCTCTCTCTCTCTCACCATCGGTCTCTCTGAATTCTCCCTCTATTATATACCCGATGGTTGATATGGGTATACTGAACCCCCTCTCTCTCTCTCCCTCTCTCTCCCCTCTCTCTCTCTCTTTCTCTCTCCATCGCCCCCCTCTATTATATACCCGGTGCTTGATATGGGTATATAACAGATGTAATAGTAAGGGGCTACCCTTGCCACTCCACCGAATTGCTGTGTATCATTAGTTTTATTAATTTCCTGAATCTCTGTTTCACTGAGTGATTTTCTGAAAAGAGCGCAGACTTAAGCGGATTTTTATGTCTCATTACTTTACACAGTGGACCAATCGTGACTAGGATTTTTTTTATAGTTATGTACATTGGGAAAAAGTTTCAGCAATGAGAACATCCGAAAACATTCCATGTATGCAGTTTGCAATCAATGGATATCGGTGTCTGCCGGAGTAAGGATTAGAAAACATGCTGAGGGGAGGCTTACTTAGGGTAATGGTTATCGTCGTAAAAAATGGAAACGGTGATTCAAGTTAGAACTCAGGGCGAGTCTGGTTGCATTTTATATAGTTTTAATACCATAGTAAAGATATTAATCCACTATTCTCCCTCCAGCTATAGGTAATTACTAAAGCAGAATGTGGTCTTGAACCTTGGTATAACAACTTGACAAAGGAGAAGGAAAGTTCTTAATTACAAATAAACGGACTTTCTTTTCATTAATCAAAAACTTCTATTAGTTACTAATATCATTATCATCATCATATCGTGCAGACAGTATGGGTATCTATGACAATATTTTGTCAAACATCCCTATCCTGTCATCACCACTAGGAAGTCCTCTCTGCAGCATCCAGAATTCATACAGAGCTGATCGATGAAGGTCCTTACTGGGCGGCATACCCTGCGTGCCCATGCGCTGGTTTCCACAGAAAAACGTATCCTGAATTCATACTTGCTTTTCCAGCAGTTCCCAGAATTTCTTGTTTGTTTTACTCGGGTGATTTGTGTGATAGGGGGGGGGGCAAGTGGCCAAGTGGCTACGTAGCCACTTTCTTGTGGGTCGATGTTTCCACGATTCACGCAGCACTCTTGTGCAACCCCATCTAGCCTATTTAATAGAACCTTCCTTAGGGTTTTACTAATACAACCATACCGAATATATATATATATAATATATATATATATATATATATATATATATATATATATATATATATATATATATATTAAAAAGAAGAAGGTCCGCAAAACGTATTATGTTCTCAGAAAAAAATTTTTTATTCTTTTTAAACAGCCATAACAGAAAAGTTGCAGAACACACACAACCTATCAAATATCGGACATATTCGGCCAAATAATAACTCAATGCCTGAAGAAGACAACAGATCAGAAACACGTGTCCCGTATGCAAGATAAAGAGAATAAAACATTTTTTCTGAGAACATAATACATTTTGCGGACCTTCTTCTTTTTAATAAAATATTAAATTTTCTCCCGTTGGAACCAGAACAACATTTTATATATATATATATATATATATATATATATATATATATATATATATATATATATATAAATTTATTAACCCCTCCGCACGAGTGGCTGCGAAAGCGGAGTTTAACCGGTTTGAATTCAGAGGTTTTTTTTTCTCCTAGACTAGTGACGTAACCATGGCTAAAATCCCAGTCTACTCTACTAATTATCCATAGCCAGATAGAGAATAGTTGTGTGCATACCTTTTACCAAATGTGTTAGCGCTGTGTGAAATGTAAACAGTCTTGTCCGGGATTTGAACTCGGGGCGACTATTCAATTTCCTACGATTCTAATCATTTCACCACGCGCCTCGATATATATATATATTTATCGATCGGGTTTCTATGACACCTGTAGGTAGGTTACAAATGTTTAGCCTCACTGAAGATACGTGATACGTCGAAACACGGTGTCTGTGGATATATATATATATATATATATATATATATATATATATATATATATATATATATATAAAAGGGTTTTGTAATTTGCTTGAAGCATTGTGTATATATTGGTTTGTTGGTTGGTTTTGAAGGCTGTCACAATGCGAGTGTAAAGAAAAAAGAAGGTAACTATGATGTTTTTTGTTAACCTGTCATTTATTTCTCAATATTTCGGGAAGAGATTCCCATCCTCAGAAGAATACTGGAACTGAAGTTGTCTTAGCGGCTGCTACATTCGTTTTGCCTTGGGTCTTCCAAATTCTGTGTGTGTATGTGTATGGTTGGGGTGCTTGCTTATGTGTGTGTTTGTGTGTGTAAGTGTGTGTGTGCGCGTGCTTGTGTGTGTAAATGTAAGAGTATGTGTGTGTGCGTGGTGCTTATGTCTGTGTGTCTGATCATTTCTTTTTATTTTATTTATTACTATTCCAGATTTGATTCGCCTCTAAGCAAGGTTTTATTTTTATTTTATTTTATTTATTTATTTTTTTGTTTGTTTGCTTATTAATAAAATAAAATAAAAAGAAATGATCAGACACACAGACATAAGCACCACGCACACACACATACGCTTACATTTACACACACAAGCACGCGCACACACACACTTACACACACAAACACACACATAAGCAAGCACCCCAACCATACACATACACACACTGAATTTGGAAGACCCAAGGCAAAACGAATGTAGCAGCCGCTAAGACAACTTCAGTTCCAGTATTCTTCTGAGGATGGGAATCTCTTCCCGAAATATTGAGAAATAAATGACAGGTTAACAAAAAACATCATAGTTACCTTCTTTTTTCTTTACACTCGCATTGTGACAGCCTTCAAAACCAACCAACAAACCATATATATATATATATATATATATATATATATATATATGAATAATCCCGACAAAGAAACTCGTCATTATTCAATTATATCAAATTATCTCTATGTATCTATATCTATATCTATATCTATATCTATCTCTATCTCTCTCTCTCTCTCTCTCTATCTATATATATATATATATATATATATATATATATAATATATATATATATATATATATAAACAAACGATGTAAAATTGAATTGATAGATTTCACGAAAATATAAGCTTCAAATTTTAATAAAATCCCATGTGATACTCTATATCATTACAGTTCATTGACGTATTTCTGCTGTTTGTTAATGAATTCTTTGAGAAATAAGCTTCCTAATACACGGCTTACATAACAGTTATCATATTAATGAAACGCTTTTATTTTTTCTGTTTAAAAGCATAAACATATTTACGATGAGGAACAAATGCCAAGTTATCTATCGAATCAAAGGAAAGTAGAATAATGAACTTAGCGATAAAGTTGGAAGGAAAGTGAACAAATTTAAACAAACGGATTCTCTTACACGAAGAAATAAGTGGATAACGATGAATCTCATTATTAAACAACCCGTTCGTCACACGTATGAGGGATCCATCGAGGAAGGATACAAGGTCGAAGCCTAATTAAGCTAATAGCGCGAGTGGAACTTGAACTCGTTTATTACGAATCCTGATAGAGGCTATTTGTGTTTCGCTTTGAGCTAATGCCCTTGAGCAAGGTATATATCTACATGTCAGCCACAACCCGTTATGGGTGAATAGTAGAACAGACAGTGGACTTCAGCTTGAGCTAGCCTGAGCTAGGTAACCAGTAAAAGAGAAGGAAAACTCTGAATTCAGCTGGTTGGAGTGATGATGTTTATAGTAGAAATATTTGTATACTTATCTCTTAACCGGTATTACATTGAAAGAGGCTGGAATCCTGGTTGCTGGGTTGCTGTTCAGTTGACTGGCAGTTCAATGATGTCTTGAGTCTGGACACTAACTTGCGGAAATGAGGGATATCTTGCTTTTACCATTTAGAGTTTTTATTAATAAAACAAGACCATTTCTTTCTTTTTTCATGAGTATTTTATTCCCCCCAAAATCACAACTGACAAAGACAAAAAATCCACGTCTCACCCTCTTAGCGCATTCTCCCTGGACACAATTCTAACATCACACCCTTCGTCTCCGCCACTTTGTCACGTCTTAATGGCTCATCCAATGAAACCATGCCATGTGTCTATAATGAATAATCATTTAAACTTTACCATTCTCATATAGCTCAAACTTCTTGCTAAAAACTTTCCGTGCTAATTTAAATATCAAGTTAGTCTAATGGCTCCATGTCACCCCATTACATAACACTTGAGTCACATCCTGACCTTGCAAGATAAATGCACGCATTTACTTAACGTGATAATCTATATATTAATACTCGTGTTCCTTAATTGTACGAATGCAACATCCTCTGGTTAAATTATCCAGATTATCCGGTGTTGCTTATCCGCCGAAATCTCATTTCTTATGAATATACTCACCCCAGCTAAATAATAGATCATTCACTTTTTATTATAAAGAAAGAAAGGGAAGAAAAAGGACATGCTACACAGAAAAATATATTAAGAAAGAAACACAATAAGAGAAATATAAAGAGAGGGTTTGAATGCACGGAAGGGATAACGCTTATCTGTTTCAACAGAACATATTGAAAAGAAAGATGAAAAAGAAAAAGAATGAGAGAGGGAGTTAAATCAAGATTGTTATATATCACACATATTGTTTTATTTTGCAATAGCTCCTAAGTAAACATATCAAACGTTGTAATAATTCAATTATCATACAAAGTTCCTGCTTGTTCTGATTATGGTGCAAATTACATTGAATATTTCAAAATACGAATCCTACAGACCAGCTCTGCGTAGATACTCGGTGCCGGGCAGAGGACCTCCAGAGAACAATGAATGATAGAGAAGGTTGGCGAGAGATTGTCATGATATCCGTGCTAATTGCACGATATGATGATGATGACAAATCCCAATTATTCCACATGGTCTTTTGTTTTTCGTAAAATCGCAACACGTCCTAGTTTATAATATTTCGTAACTATTGCAAAGGGAGATAATAAACTCCTGTTTTTTTTTTTTTAACAGAAAAAATTGAACTGTGCAAATAAATTTAGGCGACTGTCATATGATTTCTCATTTTTTTTAATATCTTTTAATAATTGCAATCCAAGATAAGATTTTTGGCACTTTTTTTTAAGTGAGAAAACTTCCGTGAGATTTTCAAAAAAACTGGAACTTGTGTGCAATAAGGAAGATTTCCATTTTTATTGTCCTTTTCATTTTATCATTTCTGTTTTTAATTATTTTCTTCACCTCATATTTGCGTTAAAGATTTTGACCTCAAGC
>CM042139.1:2322477-2342477 GCA_023376005.1 Doryteuthis pealeii | reverse complement strand
GGGAGTGTATCCCCTTTTCACTACCGTTAGAACAAGGAGATTATTTTCTGATGGTGAGGTTCCAGTTTTGGAGGTCTGGGGAATTTGGAGCGCCCCTTTGTCACCATTGCTCCCTGGTTCTCTCTGACCCGGTGTGGTAGTACCTGTTAGGGTCCCATCTATTGGTTAGGTAGAAAAATGAGTATCCATTAAGAATGAATTTTTCAAAACACTGTCGGCATTAAATGACCCACTTTAATATGCCGTAAAACAAACCAAACCCATACATTTTTCGATGGTGTAGCACCACACCTACCATCAACACCTCGCTTTATCGCACGGATACCTGTGCTATTCCTACACTAAGTTGACGAGAGCCGATATCGAACCAGGAACCTTGTGATTCATTGCTGGACGCTCTACCGACTGAGCTAATTGTATGCCATGTCATAAGGAGTAAAAAAAAAACAAGTAAAGTCGTCGGGGCGGTCTAATGCTGGTATTAACCAGACAGCGAGGGAGTATATCCTCTTTACCCTAGCGCTAGACCAAAGAGATTATTTTAGAGTATGAGTTGGACCGCCACACCTAACATCAGCTCCTCACTTTATAGCATAGATCCCTGAGCTATTCATACACTGGGATGGCGAGGGCCGATATTGAACCATGAACCTTGTGATTCCTACGCTCTACCGACTGAGTTAATCCACGCAAAAATAGTAAACATGTTTAGTTACTTTTAATCGTGGTTAAAATTATCAGTGCCATATGATTAGTCCGATAGAATTAACGTTTTAAGATTTAATGATTAATTGAATTAGCAAAAGAACACCCTGCGGGTGGTGTAAAAATTAATTTTTGAAACATTTTGCCTGAGGTGGTTGGGAGTTAAAAATTTAGTATCAGAGGATTGGTATCATAAGTAAGTAAAATCAACAAATCTATTAAAAGAGTATAAAAATAAAACAATTTCAAATGGAAACTTAGTTTTTCCCCCTCAAATATAATGTTGCGTACACCTATTAATTATTAATCAAATGGTCATTTTGAATATTTTACATATAAATTTTACACAAAAACGTAAGTATTTATTTGTAAACTTTTTAATTAACCTCTTGATAGTGAAAAAAAATCAATAATTGTTGTTTGTAAATTATTTTCTCGTAAAACTTTATACGTTAGATAAATTTAAATATAAGAATAAAACAAACTATGTATATATCAATAATATACTTAGTGGAAAGAAAGAACGAAAGAGAGTAGGTGAAAGAGAGAGAGAGAGAGAGAGAGAGGTTGAGAGCACGCGGAAGCGATTTCATTAATCTGTTTTAAATGAATATAAGAAAAATAACGAAAGAAAGAGAAAGATTATTATACTTATTACACATTGAAATATTTTGAAATAGCTCCTAAGTAAACATGTTAAACGTTGTAATAAGTAAATTATCATACAAAGTTTCTGCTAGTTTTGATTATGGTGGAAATTGCATTGAATATTTCAAAATAAGAATCCTACAGACCAGCTCTGTATAGATACTGGATGCCGGGCAGAGTACCTCCCGAAGACAACAAATGATAGAGAAGGTTGACGTGAGATTGTCATGGATATCCGTACTAATTGAGCGATAGGATGATGATGACAATTCCCAATTATTCC
Organism: Doryteuthis pealeii; assembly: GCA_023376005.1. Classification (NCBI taxonomy): domain Eukaryota; kingdom Metazoa; phylum Mollusca; class Cephalopoda; order Myopsida; family Loliginidae; genus Doryteuthis; species Doryteuthis pealeii. Next base: position 2,340,841 of record CM042139.1, on the reverse strand, counting down.
ACATGGTCTTTTGTTTCTGGTAAAATCGCAACACGTCCTAGTTTATAATATTATTTCGTAACTATTGCAAAGGGAGATAACTTCTGTTTTTTTATTGAGATAGACATGTGTGGAATGTTCACAGACTTTAGAAATAATCATTAAGAATCTTTATTCAAATGACATACATGATTTATTAGCACGTTAAAGAAATGTTTATGAGTTGATATTTATGACACATTCTTGTTTCATAAGAAATTGGAATTCTTCGTGTTGTCTACTTGTTTAGTCAGCCTTTTTCAACTTTCTATCTGCACACATTTTGCCATAGTTGGTAATCATAAGTAATTTTCGTTGCCCAGTAGATAATATAAAGCCAGCTCGAAGGCAAATGCTGTGGATATCAGAAAGGATTTTGGCAGAAGAACAACATAGCACGGAAGTGAACTTGGCGAACTTACCTGCCCCCCCCCTCCACGCTCCGGGGGGGGGGGCTAAGGATGACATCAATGCATTTTCGTCTGCCACGAAGAGACAGAAATGTGTCTTGCAAAACTCGCCGGCCAACGATGAGAAGAAGAAGAAGAAGAAGAAAAAAAAATACAATAAGAGAGATCTCCAACACACGAACTGGATAATTTCCAAATGGAACAATTCTTGCGAAAATATCGACATTTAGATGGGGGAGGGGGTGCTGGGATGGTGCTGGCAAGTGTGTGAGCAAAGAGCCGATACCGGAGCTGTTTCAACGAACTCCCTGGGTCAGGGCCAAATAACCATCTTGTGGGTAAGTCAGTGAACTGTTTCAACGAGGGTTTTTATCTGATGCCTATTGGGAAACGTGTACTACACTTTTGTATTGCTTCAAATATACATTTGCTTGGCTTGCTTAAGGCTGGTACAAGGAATGCGATATAGAGTAATGTGTGAGAACATACTGCATTTAAAGTATGATGAAAATCTAGTCTCCAAACTACCACACTGTAAAGTTTTTAAATGCCATCCTTGGCCAGTTGAAAAGGGCTTAAAGAAAGTCCTGTGTTATGGAATCCTTTGGTGAGCGTATAAGTCCTATCCTGCGTATTGATAAAGGTTCAGTGATTTAATCCTTTGTCCGTCGTCCATGAGTGTTACAGTAATTATGACCAGTAAGGTTGGTTTAAATATTGTATCAACCTCAGAGTACTGCCAGTGCTTGGCCAAGAGATAGATCACATGATTCCGGCCTAGTCTATAAGTAGGAGCGGGCATTCATGGCACACCTTATATAGGGAATTCTCAAAAAAACATGTTTTTTAAATAAAATATTGCCCTCTCGATTGTGTCCTTTGCAGTGTATCCTTTGCAGGTATCCTGGCTGTGACACTAAATTGCATCAGTTGGGCAGTTCTGGAATTGTGGAGAGTATGGAGACACAACTTAATTATCATTACCCCCAGGCACACTCTGACCCGGAGTGGTAGTAACTGTTAGGGATCCACATGTGGATCAAATTCATGAGTTTGAAAATTATTTTTATTTGATAAGAATACTGTATGCTAGATAAAGGAGGGCAAACAAAATCATTATTATTGAATTGACTTAATAATGTTAGATAAGAATACTTGAAAGAATTGTATGCAAATATCAGCATTAAGAATAGTTATTTGAAGCTGTAATTCCTTTCTAAGGATTATTGTTATTAGTACAAAATATAATTGATTGCAAATTATTAGAGTTTGAGAGAAAAACTTTATATCATAGCTGTATGCAAACAAATGAATATAAACAACGATAAAAAATGCTATTTAAAAATAAATAGAATAGAACATTGAAAATCTAATGATGATTACGAGCAAACTTTTCATAAGAATTAAATGGTGACATAAGCAGCTAGTATACCGTTACTATTTCTGGTATTATATATATATATATATATATATATATATATATATATATATATATATATATATATACTAGCAGCGGCTACCCGGCTATGCCCGGGTAGAGGAGATAAAAACATGGTTTAATGATCGTTTGCAGATCTATTACTACTGAATACCGAGTTCGGTCCTCGAAGGATGACCCATAAAAATCAACACGTATATACGATTTTAATTTAATCCTGCCTGGTGGGAGGTCAGGAAATTTTCTTTTCGTCAGATTTGAAATGTGACAACATATGGCTAAACTTGCGAATCGCTCAGAAAATGAAAATATATTACAGGTGACCTAGAAAAAACAGAACCAAAATTATTTATTTATTTTTCCATTAAACTTACCCTAAACCCCACCCTAACCCTAACCCCTAAACCCCCTAGTTAAAATTAACAGTTTTATTACAAAATTTGTGGGTTCTGGGCTTTTTTCTGGGTCACTCTGCATATTTTTCATTTTTCTTTTTTACATGAACAAACGCATTAAACACTGCAGTAGAAATAGAGCGTACAAACGGACGGGCTGCAGGGTGGGGTGTGCCTACTGAATGTAGCTGGAATATCAGCAGTAGCAGCTATTTTATCGATTTCGAAAAATCGTTTGATTTTGGTTTAATTAATTAATTAATCCCTTAATCAGTAAAAATCAATAACCAAATTTGGAGTGTTTCTTAGTTAGAACGATATCAATGTGTATGCAAGATTTTTAATCTGAGTGACTCCCGTTTTGGAGTTATACACGTACATACCAAAATCTCTCCTTTATATATTATATATATATATCAATTCCGTGACACACACACTCACACACACACACACACACACACATACGCTCACACACACACGCAAAGAAGGTGCTTATTTTCATGTCTACATTTACTAATGAGCTCTGAATTGTTCACGTTATTCTTACTCGGAGAAAGTCATAATAATTAGATTCGCCAAATTGTAAAAATGGCATATTTTAGGCTATATCGCATGTTTCTGCATTCCTATAAAAACTATGGCAGCTTTGTTTTGTCGGTGTAACATCTCTTTTGCACGTAGTTTTTATTTCCAATGTTTTTTTTTAGTGGCCACGGAATTTTTCACACATCATCAGTCTTCAAAGTGATGTGATATATAAGTATCTTCTTTAAGCAATTACCATCAACAGAAGATTGATAGATATATGCATATACATTTTTGTTTTATACTAAGCTTTGTTTAGTCTGACACATATGCCTCGAGTTGCTTTCAATACCTGCTGTTACTAAGTGATCATACACTTCAGTACTGAACAAATTCATCACTGCTTAATTTTCATAAACTAGAAGCGACTGGTGCTATAACGTGAACTGACTGTAAGTCACCATTCCAATTTTATTGATTGATCTTGAATATTTTTTTCAAAATAATTTTAAGAACATAATTCAATTTAAAGGCAAAACAAACAAAATATTTTCCGGAAATTTGTCATTTAAAACTAGATTTATATTAAAAATATGAAAGGATGTGTCCTTTATTTAGTTTAAATATAATCGCTATATATATATTTACAAACTCCTCCGCACGAGCAGGATGCGACACAAGGTCAATTTCTTAAGCGGAGTTCAACAGGTTTGAATTCAGAGTTTTCCTTCTCCTAGACTGGTTACCTAGCAATGGTTAAAGAACTTAGTCTGTCCTGGTATTTACCCATAGCTGGAGGGAGTGTATATGATTATACCTTTCCCAAAGGTATTAGTGCTAAGTGAAATGCAATTATCACGTCCAGGATTTGAACTCTGGGCGACGAGTCCATTTCCCATGACTTTAACCATTACACGACGCGTTTCCTATATAATCTATAATCTATAACCTATATAATCGATATATATGAAGTTGGAGGTGAAGGGGCGTGGTATGATGGTTACCGTAGAAGAAACTAGACACGGCTGGACGAGTTCATATCATAGACGACGCTGTTAGCATTTCATATAGCGCCAACGATATTCCGAATACAACAATTATCCCTTTAGCTATGTGTAAATGTCAGAGCTGACTGAGCTCTTTAACTTGGTAAGGTAATCAGTAGAAGGAAAATTCTCTGAATTCAACGGTTTAAACTCCGCTTAAGAAACTGACCTTGTGTTGCATCCTACTTGTGCGATAGGTTTGGAAAATCATATATATATATATATATATATATATATATATATATATATATATATATATATATATATATATATCACTGTTTGTACACAAGATCCACCTAGGGTTTTGGAGATAAAACCCAATAACCATATATATATTCTGAAACTACATTACCCATAGTACTTGGATAAGTGATAGAAGACATGTTTAAATTTCTCTCATGTGCCTTGCACTAAAGAAACTAATTTCTTGTGCAATGGTCTGATTTTTAATTATCATATTCTAAACCTCCACATTTCACTGTCTGTTATTGCATCAGTGTGACAATATATGTGTGAAAATTAACGATTTCATTTGAAAAGAGTTTGTAAATTTTTTTTTTTTTTAAGTATTTCTAGTGAGAGAGGAGTTTTTGACTCGTAGAGCGAAACAGGCACAAACGTGTCTTGCTTTCAAAATGAATACAGGTTCTCGAAGGAAAAGAAAATATGTCTTCCTTGGCACTGTAATTTGAAGAAGCTCGATCCCGAAGCCAGAAGATTTAGCGAGAAGGTATTTGCAAGTTAGCATTTTTTCGAGATCAAGCTGTGCATAAAACCAAGCGCGACTGAGAAAGTAACGAGATGCTTTGGAGTTGTTATCACATTTTACATTGGAGACTGTTGTGTTATTGTACGAGTGAAAATGCCGGACTTTTGAAGTTGGGAAAATCGATTATTCAGATCAGTTTCACAAACCATAAAGTTTGTAACATATTATTAAGTTCCTCACTTCGTTATTTCGCAGGAAATGTTTTGCAACCATTTCTTTGTTGAACATAGTTCCAGTTCTTTATTTCATAGTAACTAGCCCGGTTATAATGTACTTCTTTTTCCCCCGTTGGTCCTTGTTGGTCCCTTTTGTGTTGGAGTGTTTTTGAATTAATATCATTTCGTTCAAAGCATAGGTTACTTATAATTATTACAATGATAACACCTAGCAGGACATGTGGATATACCGCAGTATGATGACTTAATTATTGCAGTGTTTTATACGGTTACTTAAGAGTTATTGCAATATAATTCAATATGGAAAAAGTATAATAATCTAGACATATCTCACTCTCATTTTTTATTTTCCTTCTTTCTTCTTTTTATTATGTTCGATTAAAACAGATTACCCTTATCGCGTCTGTGCACTCACCCTCTCTCTATATTTCCCCTACTCACTTTTTTATATTGTTCGGAGTAGCATATCCTTTTTCTTCCCTTTCTTTCTTCATAATAAAAACGGAATGGTTTATTATTTGGCTGAGGTAATGACCTGAATTCGGTGGATGAGCAACAGCAGATAATCAGGAATTACATTTTATTTCATTTGAACGGTCTCATTTTTAACCAGAGGGTGTTGCAAGATGATAAATGTTGTACAATTAAGGAATACGAGTTGATATATATATATATATATATATATATATATATATATATATAGTTCAATGAGAAATCAAAACAAAAAAAGTTTTTGCTTTTATTTATTTAATTACGGGAACGGTATTACAACCAGCGGTTTCTTGCTTAGAGCATTCATCGGGTAATACGAAAAGTTCCTTTAAAAATGACAGAAATTGTGTAAATGGTCAAATGTGTGCGTTTTTTTTTTACTGTATTCTCGTGTTTGCGTGACGGAATGTTTTTTTCTTCTACGTGTGCGTATTTTTGTTTGTGCGTAATGATGTCATGCGCGTTTGCATGGAAATGCGTGAAGGCTGTGATGATATGATTGTGTCCACGCGCGTGTGTGCGTATTTTTGTTTGTGCGTATGTATGTGATGTCGTGCGTATGCGCGTGGGAATGTATCTGTGATGATAATTGTCTCCACGCGCGTGTGTGCGTATAAATATGCGTATTTGTGTTTGGTATTCTTGGTTACGTATGTTATGTGCAAATTAATATAATGTATTAAAATTGTGCTGTTAATAATACTGAACATGTTATTTATTGCGTTGGTGGTGCAATGTGGACGTTACATTTGTATGATATTATTTTACAATGTATATAGGTAGAGGGAAAGATACTTACAGTTTGGCGGATCTGTTGTAGTGTTTGCAAATTATATTACTATTTTATATATACTAGCAGATATATGCACCCTCCGGGTGCAAGTATTTAAGTTTTAATGTAATAAAATATTATATTAAATTAGAAAGGCTAATGAAACTAAATAAGAATACTGATAAAAAGATTTGAAACAGAGGGAGTATAATAAAAGATTTGAAACAGAGGGAGTATAATAAAAAATAGAACAACTGAACCTTACTCTTCCATCACTCTCGTCTTTCATTGTTATTTTTTCTAATTTAAGTATTTAGTTAAAAGAGGAAGTAAAGAATAAAATGACAGTTATTTTTTCTAGTTAATGGATTTCATTTAAGATTCATTGAAGAGATTTTTCATTATATTCATTAGAATAAAACCAAGCAGTTAGAAATCAATAATTCTAAGCACATATTTAATTAAATCACATTTTTAATATCAATATGCAAATTAGCCTTCCCGTTCACACTGTAAACCGCTATTTTGATGTATATATAAATATAATTGCATGTTGTCAGTATGTAGACATGGTTAACAGTATTAATAATGTAAAACAATTTTATTAATAATTGAGGTTTAAATAAAAAATACAGTCATGGAAAATGTGATGTCAATAACTAAGGGAATAGTGATATGAGTAGTAATATAGTTTCGGTTACAGACAGAAAAGCACACAATCTCCATTATGTATATGGATCGAAGTGTGATAGCAGGTGTTTATTTTCATGTCGGCATTTTGATAGGATTTCGATCTTTGTTTAGTAGGGTCTGTTGTGATGGATGAGTAATAATATAAAGTTTTTCTTGGAGACAAAGAAGGCATCTTTTAGATAAGCGGATGCAACTTTCAGAATCCCAGCTCACATCTGGCGAAATGTCCATATCTTTCAAGTTCCATATATGTGTGGATAGTGTGTTTGTGTAGAATAGTTTCTGTTCGAAAATGAAAGTCTATGGTGGTAAATTCTTTGTTTCAGGGTTCCTTCCGTTGCTCCTATGTATTGTTTGATGGAGGTGTCTGTTTTCACAGTAGCTCTGTACACCACATTTTTCTGGAGACAGTTTCCTTGTAGAGGGCACGAACTCTCTCTCTCTCTCTCTCTATATATATATATATATATATATATATATGGTGGACTCTCCTATCGTGAACGATAGATGAGGGTCAGCAGTGAGTGATTTGTTTCCTCCCATGTTGTGCATGCTGTCAAGAAGACATTTTATGTTTCCTCGAGTGTGACAGCAGCCCAGCCCTGCTGCGAGCCATGAAGCCACACTGACAAACGAAATACTCCAAGGCAGGAGTTAAATGTTTTTGTTTAAAGTTAGGCGGAACCGATCTCTATGCTTCAGTCTATTTTCTTCAAAGTTCTTTAGTTTAGAGAAACATGTCATACGCCATTCCTTCCGATCCGATGCTAGATCTTCCCAAGCACTCAGGTCAATATCGAGGCGTTTCAAATTGTCCTTCATATATGATCTTCGAAACCAATATTTCATACCAGAACCCCTTCCTATACATATTCGATTTTAATTCGAATGTAATCTTTCCTTTATCTTAAATTAAACTTAAGATCTATAAATTCATAATACGATATTATCCCGTATACATATCTCTGGCACAAAGCAAAATTAATGATAGACAGTTTATGGCGAGTATTTGCTTACTTTGAATAATAGCTTTAGAAATTTCAATATTTTTATCCGATTTGAATTTAACCAGCAAAAGCTGTTTTCAACGGATCATACAGAATCATCTCAGTGATATAAAATCATGTAAATTATGACAGTGTTGTGCTGTTGGTGTAACATTATCTAAACATGTTAAGTTTTTAAATGCCATTCTTGGCCAGTTGAAAAGGGCTTAAAGAAATCCTCATGTTATGGAATACTTTGGTAAGCGTACCAGTCCTATCCTGCGTATTGGTAAAGGTTCAGTGTTTTAATCCTATGTCCGTCGTCAAAGAATGTCAGTGTAATTACGACCAGTAGGTCAGGGTTAAGTAGTGTATCAACCTCAGAGTACTGCCAGTGATTGGCCGAGAGTTATATCACATGTTTCTGGCCTAGTCTATAAGTATGGGCGAGGATTTAGCACACACCTTATATACTAGAAATTCTCAACAAAACATACATTGCAAAGAAAGAAAAAGATATGAAACGGGCAAATTTCCCAAAATAAAATGTAATTGTGAAAAGTGTCCAAGCGTATTAAAAGAGATGATAATATTTGTGGATTATGCTGGAAGAGATCGGTTTAGCTCATTTGGTAGAGCATCCTCCTTGGAATCGCAAGATTCTGAGTTCGATACCGGCCCCTGTTAACACAGCTTATGAGTAGTGAAGAATGGGAAATTTTACCTGTGCGGTAAAGTGGGAGAGCTATAGAGTGGATAATAGCTATAGAGCGGTAGAGTGGATAATATGTGTGGCGTTCCACCTCAGCAAAACAACCTCCTTTAGCGCTAGCGAAAAGGGGATAGACTCACTTGCTGTCTGACTGATACTAACAATAGGCCACTGCGATAATTTTATTTACTTTTATGCCTGGAAGAAAAAATATCATCTTTAATATTACTGAACAAAAAAGCGAATTGATATCTAAATGTAGACATGTCAATTAGTATATCCTATATCATTCATCACCTTACTAATTCCATTAGTTATTTTCAGGTTGTTCGGAAACCCAATATTTTTTTCGTTTAAATATCAAATGTTCTAAAATCTTATCAGCTGACTTTACTTCACATTAAAAAAACGCTTGATTAGCCACTTTTTTCACATTTTCGTCTGTTGAATATTTCCACATGAAACTTTAAGTTACGGACTTCAAGTGTTTATAATTCTAACTAAGAGAAATAGAGGCGAAAAGAAAGGGTTTGCAGGAAGGAACAGAGAGGGGGAAGGGGAGAGAGAGCCAAGGGAGAAAGATAGCAAGCAAGGGAGCGAGAGGGAGGGAGTATAGAATTTTTATTATATGTATTTTAAATCGCCTATAATGTTTTATACGCCATAATCCCACCAAGTATTTAGTTTTAAAATATAAAAAAATCATAACTTAACAAAAATGTCACCAAAAATAATAATTCAGAAGTGAAAACACTTCCAGCAGAAATCGCCTAGAGAAGTTTGATTGGCCACTTCTTTCACATTTTCATCTGTTGAATATGCGCTCCAAATGAAAATTGAAGTTACGCACTTCAAATGTTTATAATTCTGAGAGAGAGAGAGAGAGAGAGAGAGAGAGAGAGAGAGAGAGAGAGAGAGAGAGAGAAGAGGGGGTGAGCGACAGAGAATGTTAGTAAAGAGGAGAGATAGGTAGTGGGAGATATTTGGGGAGGGAAGGAGATATTGGGGGATGGAGAGAGATAGCATGGAAGGGAGCGAGAAAGAGAGCATAGAATTTTTATATATATTTGAAAGCGTCTATATTTCTTTATTAAATTCTCCCACAACGAAGCTTATCAAAAGTTCCAACTGTGGGCATGAAACATATTTTATACGCCATAAGCAACACAGATATTTTTGCGGGAAAATCTCACCAAGTATTTCGTTTATTTTTTGTTTTTTTTAATCATAACAAAATTATTTAGAGGAACAAACCCAAAAATTATAACCGAACACTAAAAACATTTCTTGCAGAAATCGCCTAAAGAACCGAAACTTTGAAATTATATAGATTAGTAAAAAAGAAAAAAAAAAAAAAAAGAAAACTCTTAGAAAACCTAAATATTCAATAATGCTGGCAGGAAAAGAAATACAAAATCCTTGAGGGTTTTTCTCTTATCATCCCCGTTTTCATCAACATTTTATGTCAATTTTTCTTTTGGGGGAAAATAAATATTGCCTATTTGCTTTGCCTAGTCGGGTACATGAGTAAAGAAAAAAGAAAAATTTTCTCTTTGTTACGTAGCAGTGTTACATACTGGGTTTTAGTTTCTTATAAATGGTCTTGTTTCTTCGGGTGGGAAAACATGCTTTCCATTGAGATCCCAGGTAACCCTGTTTTGGATTTTAAAAATAAACTCGGGCTTTAGTCAATTTGTTTCTTTAACAATTTTATTTCATTGTTCAATCGCCCAAGTAGGTCCAGTTATGTTGGCATTCCCTTTATGGGACAGCTAAAATAACGATGGCGATTTCGAACAAATTTTGCGAAAAATGAATTAGAATTGGTTTAATATCCCATGTATGAAAAATCAGCTTATTTTTTTCTGTATAATCCTTATCCCTACTAGAAAAAATATGCGCCTCCAGGAAAAAGTATTTAAGTTTTATTGTAATTAAATATATTAAATTAGAAAGACTAACGAAATTAGATAACGCTTATGAAAATACATTTATTGGTAGGACTGATTTTTATAGGTTAGAGAATAAAACAAAAAATATTAGAGATCAATAACGCAAAGTAATTATTTATTAAATCCGGTTTTCTTAAAACGAGTATGCAAATTAACCGCACCACATTATGCAAATCTTTATTTCTTAGTGATTTATACGATACATTGAAGGATTTTAAACCCACTAACAACCCGTCCTTTGGGGGTCCGGTGTGCTTCGGCCACTGGACCGGTGTGTAAGTAATCGCGTCGATCCCAGGGGGCTATCCCCCCAGGCCATATCTGCCCCCTCAATTTAAAGGGGCAGGGCTGGGTTTATTGCCCAGCGCCTGAGGCACCCCCTTAGGGGGTGAATGCCGATGGGATCGACGCAATTTTGTGCCTACCACCCATGAACTTCGACTTGTGGGTGGGCCCACATAAAAATGTCCTTGTGTCAAGCCCTCATAAGTTGGATGAGCGGCAAATACCCTAATAGACCGACCTTCCCGTCTGGCATCCGGTGTCCTAGGCCACTGGACTATTAGTGTTAAATTAACGGCGGGATCCCGGGAGTTATAACCCGGGCAATACCTGCCCCTTGATTTAAAGGGACAGGTCTGGGTTAATTCCCCAGTACCTGAAGCGCCCATGAGGGAGGATGCCGACAGGATCAACGCATTTTTTGCACCTACCATCCCATCAGTCTCGGCTCTTGGGTGGTTCCACATTAAAATACCTTGTGTCATACTCGCATACGTGGAATGTGAGGTAAATATTTTAATATCATGGGCTGTTTCGAAGCAGATCTTATTCATTTTCATAGAGACCTCGTTGATACGTAAGATTTTATATATGTATTAATGATTTTGACTGAATTAAATACTCATTGATAAACTTATGCAATTCCCGAGAGAGTTATGACGTAAACAGTGACGTAGTTTCGGTTACAGACACCGATTCTCCATTATAATAATAGAGTAGCTGTAAATCAATTGCACCAGAAATCAAATGCTGAAGTATATCATTGATTGTAAAGTGCACTGAATCCTGGAGACAATTATCGCGCTTAGAGGACATTCAATTAAGTATTAAATTTGTATGCGACGCCTGGAAAAAAAATCCATTAATTTAAATAATTCAATCAAGTCTCTTTCAAAGGAAGATTTTTTGGAAGCCGGAATATTCAACTATTAAAGATAAAGTATTTTGCGTCTTATCTGTTATTAGTGTATTTACTGCTTAATAAGAAAACAAAGTGAACATTAAGAAAGTCTTGTAATTCGTCTCTATCTGATATTATGTTTAAAACTAGAAGGAATTAAATTTTCTGCAAAAATAATCGCGAATTAAAGAATATTCAGAAAACCCGGACCTGTTTAGCTCAGTCGGTATAGCCTCAACTTAGGAATTGCGAGGTTCCTGGTTCAATACGGTCCCTGCAAACACAGCGCATGAATAGCACAGATTGAGTTATCTGATCTGTGCAGGTAAAGTGGGGAGCTGACGGTTGGTGTGGCGCTCCACCTCAGCAAAATAATTGTCCTGGTCTAGCGCTAGCAAAAAGGATAGAGATTCCCTCGCTGTACGGCTGATGCCGACAAAAGACCACTCTGTCATCTTTTTTTAAATAAAAAACAAAAAGCAGACGATATCCCACAAAAACAATTTCTGATGCAGACTACGATGATGGTCTAGCGCTTCTTATTGATAAACTTGCTTAATCATAGCCAAGAACATGCAGTAAGCGGAATTGACCTCGATGTGAACTCAGATAAAGTAGAGGTCAATCAAGATGGTGCTATCTCATTAAATAGCAAGCCTCTGAAATTAGTAGACTAGTTCATATAACTCGGTAGTAATATCTCCTCTACTGAGAGTAATGTCAACATACACATAGTTAAAGTATGGACAGCTACTGAAAGTTTAACGACCATATGCCTTCTGTTATGTCAATATAGCCTAGAATACATTGACATCGTCTCCTGCAACCAAAATAATCTTATGTGTATAATAATAATCTCCATCTCGCTGTGTGCTTCCAATTCTGTGTATTGAGAGGGTAGGGTCACTCTTTCGTTGACATTACCCCCAGCGTACACTGATTGGTAAAAACTGTAAGGGTACCATCTAAGAGTAAAATAGATATGGGTCAGATAGATCTGTTCAAGATAAGAACGTGTTTACATGTTTAAATTTGATACAATACACATTTTTTGCTCCGTTTATAAACTAACTAGAACATAAAATAACCCAATGCGATAAAACAAAACAAACAGTAAAATTGTCGGCATATTAATAGGCCAAAATGAATCTCCTATTTTAATAGAGATTTAGTACTTTTCTGTCTGTAACCGAAACTATATCACTACTCAAGTCACAGTTCCCTTGGTTATTTACGTCACATTCTCCATGATCTTATTTTTTTTATTTAAACCTCAATTTTTCATAAACATTGTTTTAAATTATTAATACTGTTGGCTTTTCCTAGATAACAATGACATGCAATTGTATTTATATATACAACAAAATAGCAGTTTACAGTGTGAACGGGAAGGCTAATTTGCATATTGATATTAAAAATTTGATTGTAATAAATATGAGTATGAATTCCAACGCAGTGACGATCAGGATCCGAAACTGCTTGAATTTATGGGTGATCGTCTGAAGATGACTCATTTTAAGGTAATTAAAATACATAAAAAATGCCTAAGACAAAGCCCGAGGTTAAAGTGACCTGAATGTTGTGTTTAGATACATTAAATATGAGGACAACATTCCGGAATATAATTAATCATATAGCATCTCATAAATACATAAATATATAAATATTCTTTGATTAGAAAAAAAAATTATATTATCATTTATATATTTTTGTGAAGGCAATTACAATGCGTATATCGTATAAAATTCGATAATTATTGAAAATAATCATAACAAACAAACCCGGCGAATAAAGTGCGCCACGTGGAACAACATACAGCTGTTTCAACTTTATTAAGTCTCATCAGCGGTGTATACTTTATTCGACGGGTTTGCTTGTCATGATTATTTTATACGATATACGCATTGTAATTGCCTTCAAAAATATAAATAATAATATACTTTCCATAACAATACTTCAAAAGCAAATTATAAAATTCCATTTATATTTTTATGCTTTTTTGTTTTGCTTTGTTTTTCTTGTGTTTGTTTTGTTTGTTCATTGTTTATGTTTTTTTCTTATCCACCCACAGATTTAACATTTCAATTTTTTAGAGTTTAAATATTAATTTTCTTTCGGAAAGTCTAGCGAGTTTTTATTCTTTTTGCCTGGTTTTTGAAACTGTGTTTAAATTTAAATTATTTCAGGTATTTATAACCCAATAAATATTTATATTAGTTTTCTAAATCGTTGTTTGATTTAATTCCATATTTTAGTTGTAGCGACCATTTTCTGGCAGGTTTTATCAGTTTAATCAGTGCAGTCTCATGTTTACATGGATAAAATTAGGAGTAATATGATTCAACATTTAATCCAATTTCATATAAATAATCTTGAATTTGCATATGCAAATTCACTTTTCAGAATTATATAGTTTTGAAAATATTTCATTCTCAAAGTCACTTTGTGATCGTTTATCAGAATACTTTACAGATTATTTATCCGACACACACACACACACACACACACACACACACACACACACACACACACATATATATATATATATATATATATATATATATATATGGAAATACGATGCGGAAATTAATCCGACAATAGGTGAAGAAAATATTTTCTAAAAATATAACAAACACAGGATGTTACTGTAATTGTTCCTCTGATCGTAATATTCTGTGTTTGTTATATTTTTGGAAAATATTTACTTCACAAACACACACACACACACATATATATATATATATATATATATATATATATATATATATATATATATATATATATATATATATATTGAGAAGTAGGTGACTTGACGGAGATTATAAAATATCAAGTTAGTCACAAGTTTGAACGTCGGTAAAATAATTAACCGAATAAGTCGTGGTTATAAAAATAGAAGTATGTTTCATAATGTATATATATATATATATATATATATATATATATATATATATATATATATATATATATATATGTGTGTGTGTGTGTGTGTGTGTGTGTGTGCGTGCGTGTGTGTGTGCGCGCGCGCACATATTATGCAAACGTATTGAGTACTCTTATATATCTGTTTTATGACATTACATATACACACATACACATTTATATATATACATACACACACATACATACATACATACATACATACGCGCACACACAGACACGCTCATACTGGATATTTTATGGGCCGAGTATATTCTCTATATGGAATAAACTTATTTTAGTATAGCCCAAAGCTTACTGGTGAGTGGAGAAACGTATTTTTACGCCAATTCAACAAAAGTGTTGGGTTGTATGTTTGCTTAGTCACGTTGAAAATAGATAATGGGAAACCATGTTTTTTGTTTTACCGAATGCCATCACTAACCAATGGAATTGTGTGAAATTAGGAAATCGGTAACGATGGTAATGGTCGGTCTGGAATGGAACAAAACAAAATTTTCTGTACTAATATAATAGAAGACCCCCCCCCCCGTTTCAGTTAAATCTGGTTTTATGGAAATATTTAAACCTCAGGACTTAACAGGAAGTTCGACACCCAAGGGACATAATCAAACATGGTATGCATAGGGACGCGACACATATTCTGTTTAAAGTTGCTTGCCCCGCAGGAAGTATGGCTCCAGGGTTGGTATGTTCAGCACTCAACTAATATAGCATATTTTCTATAGACTTTGGTAAACAGTATTTTGCTAAATCTTCAAAAAATCGAATGTTTTTCTATTTCTTCGAAATTTAAGATTTATAAAATAGATACATATTTTCCTATCTTTACAAAAGACACAAATGTATTCCCATGTCTTTAAAATATTGGAATATTATCTTATATCTTTAAACATACGAATTTGTTTCCTTCGCTTTTAAAATGATTCTACGTTATTTGTATTTGAAGAATCTTTAATTTGTTCTTGCTAATACCGTTAACATTATTTATAAAGTAAGTAAAGTAAAGTCGTCGGAGCGGCATAAAGTCAGTATCAGCCAAACAGCGAGGGAGTCTATCCCCTTTTCAATAGTACTAGGCCGAGGAGATTTTTAGCGTCTGAGGTGGAGCGCCACACCTACCATCAGCTCCTTACTTTACCGCATAGATCCCTGTGCTACTCATACTCTGAGTTGGCGAGGGCTGGTATCGAACTAGGAACCTTGTGATTCCTAAAAATGAAAAATTAGTACTGTATGAGTAATATGCCCATGTGTTTAGTCTAAATAGAGTGATCTACCCTTGTCAAAATAAGGATAAATAAAAGCCAGAAAGCGGCTATTGGCAATTAGTCTCTCGATGTTTGAACTGCTGACTACGTCTTCCGTACTTTATACGTACCACACAATATATTTACTGACTCAATTCATTCTTATTTGTCATAGTAAAACCTGTGAATATTTACGATACCAAAAATGAAATAGATTCATTTAATTCATATATTAATCCACTGGGGTTGACATGTATAAAAAAAGAATCCTTAGTTTTTTATTCCCAATCTATGTGATCGAACTCTACCCTATTTTTAAACTACCCTGTTGGTCGGGGGTTTAGATATACCAACTGCCCCACTGCAGAGGTTTAAGACTCCCCAAATGAGGCTAACTAATGGCCGGCCATATGTGGTGACCCGTGATGCCTAAGGATGGCACCTATGGGGATGAGCAGTCAATGACATGCAACACTCCACTTAAACCCTTATTTTGGCTAGACGGGTGGGTGGAGAGGCCTCCTCCGATCATTTGGTTGGTCACGTCAAGCCCTAGGACCTATAAGATATCTCCAATCCTTTTTATCATATGGGTGCTAGAAGGCGGTGTCTGAGGGTTTTCATGTCTTGGAATGACGTTAAACTCTATCTGATAGTGAGGTTCCAGTTCTGGAGGTCTGGGGAATCTGGAGCACCCCTTCATCACCATTAATCCCTGGTCCACTTTGTCACGGAGTGCTAGTACCTGTTTGGGTCCTATCTATGGGTTAAATAGAAAAATATGAGTTTGTTTAAAAAATTGAGTATCCATTAAGAATAAATCCATTTCAAATCTTTGTCGGCATTGAATGACCCACTGAGGTTGATATGACGGAAAGCAACCAAAACATTTTTAAAGTTTATATATATGATACAAAACTTTGTGAAAGTTATTTATTTGATGTTTATAATCATGTTTTTTTTTTATTTGGTTGTGGCTCGAACGAGGCTTAAAAAAGAAAAGAAATAAAACAAAATAACACAAAAATGATTATGCGTATTACACAAGTTATTTTCCATTATAATTTGAAGATTGGCCCTTTAAAAAATAAATTGCCTTGTCAACAAGATTTCGAATACACCGAATGTACCTGTGATTAAGGGTCTACCTCTGATGCACTCGGGTGGGTGAACTACCACTTTAACATCGTTACTCTATATTAAATGCATTATATATTTTTATTTCTATTCAATTTCAAAATATTCTCTTTCTCTGGTAAACCGCATCCAATGGTAATGTTAATGTTCGGGAGCTCTGGGGAGTTTGTAGTACCCCTTCGTCACCTCTCTGACACGGAGAATTAGGAATATTTTAAAATAAAATATAAAATACAATAAAACTGAATAAGAGAAAATAAAAATGAACAACAATCTCCCAGAAGGCCTCAGCCTAGTATAACCATCTGGGCATGCGCACGAGTATGTTTTTAAACCAGCATAAAACACATCCCTTTTTATTAACATTGAAATGATTTTATTACGGATTAATCATGCATAATTTATAATCATTTAAAAGGCTACGAATAAGAGGATTGTGTTAAGTCTAGATTGCAACTGTTTAAAGCTTATTTTTCTTGAAAATCAACATTTTGAATCCGTAGCGGAGGCTACAGAGATTGAACTCGCAACCTCGGGGTTATGAGTGGTGACTAGTGGTAAGCCTCCTGTCACGCTCTGTTGGTTGGGGTTATAAGTTCCATCCAAGGTTAAATGCCGGGCGCATAAATGGTCTTAGCTGGGAGAACAGGTCGTCCGTTACAGCCCCAAAGAAGAAGAAGAAGAAGAAGAAAACAACAATGTACGTGTGAGAAAACCAGAAGAATCTTGTTGAAAAGAATTCTACGCAACAGAATCCTGATCATTTTGAGTGATTTGCCAAACAAAAATGACCGGTAAGTATTTTTTCATCTAAACACTTGGTTACCCCTAGATTTTGCATATTTGTACATCTATTGTCTCTAACACTCTTTGCTCGTGATTGAACCAGCGACTCTTCTCTTGTGACTTTCACAGTTCTGTTCTCCTCCTCTCCTCCTCCCTCCGTTTTCTGTTCCACCTCTCCTTCTCTCGTCGTTTGATTTACGTCGTTGCTTGCTCTAGTCTATCGACTGAATTACCATTTCCCCCCTCCCTCTCAGAGAAGCAGAGGTTTTATCTCCAACCTCTACCCATAATGCCTCAGGCGCTTATATAAAGAGGCCTTTCCTTCTCTCTGACTTTTCGATGTTGCATGCCTGCCTACACCCACTCCTCGTTCAACCGTTCAGTTCTGATGTCTCAGGCAATGTGGACTTGCACGCAAAGCAAGTCCCAGCCTGTTTTGCACGAGGTAAGTCTCTTCTCTCACTACATCTATCTATCTATGAATATATAAAAAGCAGTTTTGTTTATCCGGAGAAAACTACGAAAATAAAACAATCAACGACAATGTAAATATATATAGACATTCACTATCGCCAGAGATTGCTTTATGTCGAAAGATTTTATTTATATCCGCAAAGATATTTGAAAATTAGCATTTGAATAGTAAGAAAAGGGAAAGTCATTGGTTGCATTTGTGATTAAAAC
>CM042139.1:2307477-2317477 GCA_023376005.1 Doryteuthis pealeii | reverse complement strand
AGAATATTAGACCATCCCAAATGCTACATAAATGGTTCTAAAAACTGTAATCTATGTGTGACGGAAAGATTCAGAATATTGGACTCCTTAACATTAACAGACAACCACCTGAACAAAAAATCTGAAATATTTAAGGCATACCCACACAAGAAAAAATATTTTCTAAACGCATGGATAAGTGAAACTCACCATCCACCCTAAAATATATGATTACAAAATTTTACAGGATTTTACCATCAGGAAATTTGGATGTGCATGAATTTCTTTACATATGGTTTTTTGTTTATATATTTTTCCGTAAAAAAAATATTTTTATAAACAATCAAAGGGAGATAACTTTGTGAGCCTATATATTTTTGGATTTATCAGCGTCCACGAAAACTCATTAACAAAAACATAACCGCAAAAAATGTTTTTGCAGAAACACCAGAGGAAATAAAGGTATCCTGACGAGAGCAAAAAGCTTGAAACCGTAGGTAGATGCCTACAAAAAACAGTATATATTAATATATATATATATATATATATATATATATATATATATATAGTTAGTTACATTCATAAGAGGGCTCAATGTCAATTATAAAATGTCTACATCTAAGCTAGAAGCCAGCTTCGTATCTCCGTTTGTCACCACTGCGTTCATCAGACCAAATAGTTGGAGGAGGGGAGAGGAGGTTATTTTGTTAGAAAGAAAAAATATATATTCTTTACTTGAGAACAAAAACTGACAATAATTACGGGGAATATGTATTATTAAAAAAGGATTGGATTGCCGAACGTTAATTGCACTCCTACATGAGGATATAAGGTCAAATAAGAAATACGTAGTAGGGTAGATTTTTTAGCGCCAATTGGTAACTACCTTGAAGGCTATCAGAAAATATATTCACCTTTGCCTCAAGCATTAACCATTGACGACAGTGAGAAATAAGCAACTGTTTCTCGTCGATTATTTAATAAACCGAGTTTAGCCAAGTATAAGTCTGAGAAAGGGAGACATTTATAGCTGATAAATCATATTACATTAACAGATGTTGTCTAAGTCTGCCTAAATAATCACTGTTTATATGACAGTTGACTTACACTTAATTATATTTAATTTGTGAACTACAGTGTCCAAAGCTTATGCTCCTAGATGGACTGCTTCAAAATAACTGCCATGCATATATATATATATATATATATATATATATATATATATATATATATATATATATATAATGAATAGAGAATGAGAAAAGTATTGGCATGAAAAGGTGCTTAATGCTAATAAAGCAGAGCAGATTTCTAATCAATGGAATATTATGGATTTACATTCATAATTGAATTTTTCATGGTAATGCAATCATCAGATGAGTCCAATGTTGAGATCTTAAAAACAAGACTGGTTTTTAAGATCTCAACCATTGGACTCATCTGATGATTGATTACCATGAAACTTCAAGTTATGAGTGTAAATCCATAATATTACCATTGATATATATATATATATATATATATATATATATATATATATATATATATATATATATATATTCTTTACTTGAGAAAAAACTGGCAAATGATTGTAATGATTGACTGTAAACTTAAAAAAAAACGTTTTATATATTTTTCTATTATTATGATTTTATTTTGTATTTAAAATAATAAAAAATAGAACACATTGTGTACAAGGACCTGCTCCCGGCCGAAACACATTTCGGTACTACATTAAACAATTTTTATCGATTCAACATTTTCTTTCCTTTATTTATTTTTTCAGCATTTATAAATATATATATATGTGTGTGTGTGTATATATATATATATATATATATATATATATATAAAGAAAGGAAGTGAATCCGATGGTATGTAGTATATTAGGAAAAATGACGGTATGTAGTATAGTATATTAGGAAAAATGAAAAAAACACAGGTTTAAAAAACACAGGTTTAAACTCACCACTTAACCCATTTAAACCTGTGTTTTTTCATTTTTCCTAATATACTACATATATATATAATTTCAACTGTTTACTTAAAATGTTAGTCAGTTACGCTGTGTTACATGGGAAGACTTTAGATTTTAGATATTTTTTTAAGCTGATTAATTCTATAAATATTTTTTAATTTCTTAAAACACTTTCATATTTATATTATTCAAAATGTTTAAGAATTTGCAGCGATAATCGTATTTATCTTTTCGTTTAATTTAAAGTGGCAATGGACAAAGGAACTGTGGTAGTATAGAATAAATAATCTTATAAGATAAGAAATAAGTGTGAAACTGCGGAATCCATTAAACATTCTCTGTAAATCTCTACATGTGACATGGAGGGATCCATTTAAAAATCTGTAGTCAATTTAGAGAAGTAAGAATGTAACTTGTAATATTCGTCATATACTTATCTTATCATTATCCCGTTCTACTTCTCGGGGTTGGATTGGTGTTGGGCTCTGCTTTTCTGGACCAGAGTACCTGGTATTTATTGATTGGTTGCTAGGATGACATTCTTTCCGATCATAGAGGAGTCTCTTATTCTATCCCAAGTAAAAATGCATTGGAGAACAGACACTCCTCTTGCGTCTATTCTCTTCAAACATATGGGCATTTCTACATATTTTATAATATGACAATAAACTGCATCTGAGGAAGAGGCTTTAGCTCTCGATTTCTTAGAAGTGTGAAGTTCTCCTTCATTGTCATTACTCCCAGGTCCACCCTGACCCAAATTGGTAGTATTTTTAGAATCCCATCTACCTGTCAAATAGATAGGTTTATACATTATTAGTATTGGTTAGAAATACTAAGACTCCACACCACCACCACAAAAAGGGAGTGTCCTGGTTATTGTAACATTGGGGGGGGGGATCATTTAAAAGAAATGATGCTGTAGATACATTTCTATATGTGACATGGTGGGTTCTATTTGGAAATGTGAGTATGGTCAATTTAGAAGAATAGGAATGTAAATTCTAATATTCGTTATATACTTAAACTGTTCTACTTATCTCTGGGCTGAATTTAGGAAGCGTTTCAAATGATTCTCTAATAAGAAAAGATGTCTTAAGAAAAGCAACTAATACGCTTGCAGATAGGGGGGGGAGTTGGAATAAAGAAACAAAAAAAAGTCTTTAATACCGCAGTTTATCTTCTTAATTATCTCTAACAAAATCCCGCCTGATGTTTATTATGTTGATATCTGATGCTAATAAGAGAAGAGATATGAATTTTATCACGGTGATTATTTCACTTATCATAATAACAATGTTAGTCATGAAAAAAATCTCAATAGACTCCAATATCGAAAACTATTTACATTTCTTCTTACATATATAGAAACTAGTTGACATACCCAAATCTTCAGATTAAAATGATCTACAGTTTCTTTAAATTTAAATAAGTACATATAGATATAAAGATATTATGGAGGCACGTTGTGTAATAGTAAGAGTAATAGGAAATGGACTCGTCATACCGAGTTCAAATTCTAGATGAGGTTGTTTGCATTTTCACACAGCGCTAATAACCCTTCCAGCTATGGGTAAATAGTAGGGCAGACTAGGCTATTGTTGTATAGTAGGGCAGACTGAGCTCTTTAATCAGGGCTAGGGGATGCCGACGTAAAATAATTTTCCATTCATTAAAATTAGTTTCAAAGAATTTTCGGGAAAAATTACGTCACGAATTTTTAAATTAAGACGCCGACGTTAATCACCGCTTTAAAGTTTTCCCCCACATATTTGAATATCAATCAAAGCAGTCAGATACCAGAGGCTCGCAGATTTTTGTTTTCATTGATAATCCATTTTCTCTCAAACCCATGAAGGCCCTGGGGAAGGTTTGTTAAACAAGCCGAAACACTGCAGCGTCGGCTTATTAAACATCATTCGTTAATGAAACTTGTATTTTTCTCAATTTTTATAAAATCACATGTATACATATATATATTATGTGTGTGTGTGTGTGTGTGTGTGTGTGTATCAATATACTAAAAGAAACAATGCTGCAGAATAATATGTGTGTGTGTGTGTATGTGTGTGTGTGTGTGTGTGTATGTGTGTGTGTGTGTGTGTGTGTCAAGTACTGTGACGTATTAGTTGATTCCTCACCTAATACTGAAATATTATATTTTCTATATTCTTACACGAATTAAATTATTCTTTTAGATATTTGTTACATTTAAGAGAAATTACTCTTCCCTTTCATAAAAGAAACATAGAAATCTCCTTAAAGTTGAATATTTTTTCTGGGTTATGGCTCTACAAAATATAATGACGTCATTGCTATTTCTTTCTTAAAACTTCAAACAAGTTTCAGATTTAAAATTAAAACTGCTGAGTAGCGATTTTTTTCGTAATGAGAAATTTGTAATTTGCATGTTTTACTTTGAAGCAAATATTTCAAAAACCTCAACAAAGGAAATTCTAAATTCATAAATGTTTGGGCATTAATTTTCCGGATTATTTTTCAATTAAGCCGATTTCTTTAATTATCCCTGTCTGCGATTAATTTCTGATCACCTTTTATGTTTAAGCGAATTGACAACGTTTGTCATTTTGTAGCTTTAGCTTCACACTAAAATAAATTGTTTCAAAAATAGGATAAATAAAATATGCTACAAAATTCAATCAAATTCTCACCTATTCCATTCAATTTTGTAAAAATAACTATATTTCGTTGATATCCTGAAATAAATCCTTTTCGGTTTGTATTTAAAATTATTTATCCTTTATTAAAAATAAAGGCTAAATAATTTTAGATACGAATCGAAAAAGGTTTTTATCTCAGGATATCATTTAGATTTGATTTTATGCAATTAATATGTTTGTATTCGATTCCGATATCTACAGCTAGTCTTATATTTATGTGTATATTATATTGGTATTTTTAATATGTCAGTGATATATATGAGAGAGAGAGAGAGTGTGAAAGATACAAATTGTTCTTAATGCAAACGTTTAGAAAACAGATGATAGGAATTGAAAATCAGAGGAAGTATTGAAAGCATCCAGACAACGGCATTTTTAAGCTCAGCTAGAATACACAGAAGGGTCATAGAAGTCTGGGTAGACTTGCTGTCACCAGTAAATGACCACCTTACGCTTGCTAGGAGTAAACTAATAATAATAATAGTGATAATAATAATAATATCAAAGCGAAAATAGATAGAACCCAAAAGAATTGTAGAAAAAGAAACGAAACTGTTAATGCTATTATAAACGAGTGCAGGAAGCAAATACGAAA
This sequence comes from Doryteuthis pealeii, assembly GCA_023376005.1. NCBI lineage: Eukaryota > Metazoa > Mollusca > Cephalopoda > Myopsida > Loliginidae > Doryteuthis > Doryteuthis pealeii. The sequence continues at coordinate 2,312,244 of CM042139.1, read as the reverse complement.
GAAGTACAAAACTGGGTGAGAAAGATGATCCACTGAAAATTGTGCAAGAAAATAAATTTTGAGCTTGCTACAAAACGATATATGCTCAAACCGAAATCCGTCCGAAGGAATGAGACGCATAAGATCCCTTAGTATTTTGAGATACAAATGGATCACTTAACCACGGCCAGGAAATCACACAAAGAGTTAGTTAACAATTTTAAAAAAAACAGAACGTGTTATTTGGAGGATTTTGCGTTTCCGATGGATCGTAAAAATGATGAAAAACAAAAATTAAATAGACAACTACTTGTACCTTGCCAATAACTGAAAAAAAACAAATTGTTGAACATGAGGGTGAAGATGTTAATAATTGTGGAAGGTGTCTTTGAAACGGTTCCTGAGGGTTTCGAGATAAGGCAGCCGGTAAAGCGTTCGACTAGAGACCACAAGGTTCCTAGTCCGATACCAGCCCTCACCAACTCAGCGTATGAGTAGCACAGGGATCTGTGTGGTAAGATGAGGAGCTGATGGTAGGTGTGGCGCTCGACCTCAGACACCAAAACAATCTCCTTGGTCTAGTGCTAGTGAAAATAATTATGTATTGAGAGATTATTATAGTGAAAAGAGGATATACTCTCTCGCTTATTGGCTGATACCGGATTTAGGCCACCCCGACGACTTTACTTTACTTTGAAATCTGAAGAAGAATTCAGACTATATCATTGTTAAGATTGATGTCACTCAGTCTGTTGAAAAACTCGCAATGAATAATAATAATGATATTAATAATAATAATGATAATGATAATGATATTAATAATAATAATAATAATAATAATAATAATAATAATAATAATAATAATGCACAAGATATTACACCCAAGAGACGACACAGACAGACTATATGTGTCAAGAAAAGGAGGAAGAGGTCTCGCCAGAATTGAACATTGTGTAGATCCGAATATTCAAGCTCACGATGAATATACTAAAAAAACAAAAAAAAGACTAATAGCAGCAGCCAGACCAAAAGAATGCGACATATGGACCAGCAAAATATAATAAAAACAGAAATGGGCAGAAAAACAATTATATGGACAATTCAAGCGACAAATTGGAGAGGTTGCACATTAAAAGACTTGGACATGGTTAAGAAGAGGAAACCTCAAGAAAGAAACTGAATAGCTAATAATTGCTGCACAAAAAAATGCCATAAGAACCAAATATATCAAAGCAAAATTTCATAAGATATAACAAAACAGTAAATGTAGACTGTGTTGTCACAGAGAAGAGACCATAAATCATGTATGAAGTGAATGTAGCAAACTATCACAACGGGAATACAAAGCTATTACAAAGGTGATCTACTGGGAATTATGTACAAAAATTAAGTTTTGACCATACAAAATGGTATATGCATAAACCAGAATCGGTTCTTGAAAATGAAACGCATAACATTCTCTGGGATTTCGAGATGAAGACGGATCATCCTATCCCAGTCCGGAGACCAGACCTAGTATAGATTAACTCAAAGGAAGAGAACTTCTCAACAGGTAGATTTTGCAGTTCCAGCAGATCCCAGAGTAAAGATGAAAGAAAAGATGAACAAATACCTGTACCTTGCCAGAGAATTTACAAAACTGTGGAATATGAGGTTCAAATTGATATTAATTGTATGTGGTGCACTAGGAACTGTCCCAGAAAGCTTTGAAAAAACATTGGAGGAAATGGAGATCGGAGGAAGGATTGAGACCATCAAGACCACTGCATTGCTACAATCGGTCAGAAAACTCAGAAGAGTCCTTGAGACCTGGGAAGACTTGCTGTCACTCAGCCTCCAATTAACCACCAGCTATAGCTATAGCATGAGAAATCTAATAAAAATGATAACGTTGTTGTTGTTGTTGTGTTGCCATGATGCATCAGAATGCTAATGAAAATTCTAGTATGAACTAATTGAAAAAATATTAAAGAAATATTAACTTAACCACGAAATTTAAATTATTTTCATCGAGTGGCCTTTTGATAAGTGTTTCCCAATATTCTGTTCAAACTGTAGGATTGCAATTCAGATCATATGACTGCCCCCCCCCCCCCCGTGGGTAAAGCGTGTCAAACCAAGTTATATATTCTACTGATTATTTATCCTACGAACAAACGTGAATCTAGGATCGCCAATGTAAATGATGATCTTATTTCGAAAGGACTAGAAAATCCTGTATAAAAATCGATTTCTTTTCTTCAACGTCGTCTTCGGAGACGATCAATAAGAAATACGGTTTGTCTCAATGACACGAACAATCAATCAATCAAAGAAAACTTGATTTAACCTCATCGAATCCGACAATTCATTGTCATTCCGTTTTATTATGTGCCGACTTTGCTCTTCTTCAATTCTATTTTATCTTGTCCATTTTACACAAGGTTTCATCTCTTTCCACACAGGGTCACCTTCAGAAAAAGGATTAGTCCAATCCCATTGTATGTTTATTTATTTATTGGACTATTCCATTTCCTGTTCTGGAAAATTCTACGTTTATCATATTTGGACATTCGACAGATTTACATGAAAAGAAATGAAACATTGATAACGTAATTATTCACGTAGCATTGCAAAGACTAAATTTGCTTCCTTATTTTAGTGTAATGGCTCTGTGAGACTAGCTTATTAACCATGACACTACGATTGGACGTCCAAAGTATTTACCCAACTCGTTCGCCGTGGGTTGTGGAACAACATCTAGTGGTGAGGTTACAATTCTGGAGCTTTGGGGAATGTGGAGTACCCCTTAATTGCTATTACTCCCAGGTCCACCCTGACTCAAAATGATAGTACCGTGTATATCCCATCTATGGGGTAAATAAAAAAAGAATTTTTTAAATTGAATACCCAACAAGAAAGAATAAAACAAAAACATCTTCGGCATAAAATAACCCAACAGGGGTTGACATGCGATAAAAATTCAACCAACCAACCAGACACGAGTAGAATATGACACAAGGTCATAAGTGTAGGGAATCCATATATGTATATGCTATATGTTTGAAATGGAGGTGTGTGATGTAATGGTTATTACCATAGGAAAGGACACGGCAAGACAAGTTCAAATAATGGACTTGGCTGTTTACAATTTCAGTGCTAATACACATGGGAAAGGTATGCATCCAAATATTCTCACTCCAGTAATCGATAAATTTTAAGGCAGACTGAGCTCTTTAACCTTGGTTAGATAACCAAATCTAGTAGAAGGAAAACTCCACTTAAGAAATTGATATTGTGTCACATCCTGCTTGTGCAGAGGGGTTGGTGAATATATTGATCAACTACCTCTTCCCTCTCTTGCGAAATTGTTTTTGGTTGTTTCCGTGGTTTTATGGTCCAGTTTATATTCATAAAGCATTCATCTGTGTGGTTTTCAAATCACAATGAGTGAAGCCATGCAGATCTCGGCGCACCAACTATCATATTATCAATCACAGTAGATCTCCTATAGCTTGAACTGCTTTAGTAATGCTATATGCGCTGCAAAGTAGCATGTGCCAAAATATTGGAAAATGTTAACTTGCTTGAGTAAATTAGGATACTTGATTTGTGTGTGTGTGTGTTGTTTTTTTTTTAAACTTATTTTATTAAAACTTTATATCTAGAAATTACACCACGATGGAAAGCCCTGGTATTTACCCAACCCGTCCATCACGGGAAATATGGGACACAGGGTCACAAGTATAAGACATCCCGCGAAGATCGAACAAGTAATTCAATAGTAATGGATCTGCGAGACAACCATGACACTACGCCCTAAATAAAACATTAAAAAGCGAATTAAAAATTTCACAAATGCAATCATTTGGTAAATTTGAACGAGTGATGACTTCTAATGATAATAGTAATAAACTTATCTTCTCATCATCCTGTTTTCATTCTCAAGGCTGGGAGAGGGAAATGGCTGTTTTAGCGGGAATAACTTGACAACACTTGCGAAGAGTGACGACTTGAAGACACGAAGGATCTTTTCAATTCCGCGTCAGATGCAGCACATGGTCAATCACAGTTTAACGGGTCTGAATTCAGTTTTCCTTCTCCTATACTGGTTGCCTAACAAGGATTATATATCCCAGTCCATCCTACTATTTACCCATACTTGGAGGAATAATAGTTGTACAATGTAGAAATGTCACTTCCTCCCGACAGATTTCACTTCCTCATCACTGGAATAATGTTTGCCTCTCAAATACTCTTTCATGAGGCCGATGAGATGATATTCTGGGGCAAATATAAATGCATTGACTCACCTATGCAGGAAGTGAAATGTGTAGTAAAGGCTTGGCTCAAAGAAGAGTCAACAGAATTTTACCGGTCGGGGATACATGCTCTCATTCAAAGGTGGAATATTGTTATTAAGAGAAATAGTGACTGTGGAGAAGTAGGGATGTGATCCACAGAGGATCAGCTTCATTTTAATGATATATGTTCCTGTGTTGGTAATTATACCTGTCCTTAAAAAATGGCATTACTTTTTTACTCACCTATGTGGAGAAGTAGGGATGTGATCCACAGAGGACCAGCTTCATTTTGATGTATGATACATGTCCCTGTGTTAGTAATTATACATGTCCTGAACATAATGGCATTACTTTTTGACACACCTATGTGGAGAAGTAGGGATGTGATCTACAAAGGATCAGCTTCATTTTGATGTATGATATATGTTCCTATGTTGGTAATTATACCTGTCCTAAAAAATGGCATTACCTTTTGACTCACCTATGTGGAGAAGTAGAGATGTGA
>CM042139.1:2277477-2302477 GCA_023376005.1 Doryteuthis pealeii | reverse complement strand
ATATTTTACATATTTATTTGTTTGTAAACGTGTTTATTTATCTATGTATTCACTTATTTCCGTCAAACTTTCTTTATAGACACATTCACTTTCACTTGTATGTGATTTGGTTTATGTATAAACTTAATTCCGGAATAAATTTAAGTCAAAATGTTATCTTTATATTTTATTCCACGTTTTCAGTTCTTTTATTCGTGAATGGTTTAATTCTAATGTTTCTGTTTTTTTTTTTTAAACTCAGTCTCGGTTTGAAAGATGTTTTTTAATTTTTCTTTTCTATTTTGTATTTCAATTCTGTTTTTATTTTCTATTTAATTTTCTTTATTTGTTTGTCTTTACTCAAGTGAGAAATGCATCAAGTTGGAAATATCAGAAGAAAAAAAAACCCAACTCATTCCGCTCTAATAAGAAAATACCGTGTACACAAATCTTCTTTAGATCGGTCGAATGAGTATATAGCCGAGATTTTATACTCTGACAATCATTGAGATTCCTAAAAATGTCCAATGACAAGTGAATAAATAATCTTTACTTAAATTTTCTTCACTTTTTATTCACTAATGCTTTTAAAAGTAATTCTTACTTTTTTTTATTTTACTTTTTATAAAAATCTATAGTAAGCATATTTCTATTCTTTACAACGAAAATTCCATTTTCCTTTCACAATTTTTTTTTTTTTTTTGTAATTTTTTTCCTTTCTGAATTGCATCATTTCTTTTCACACAGAATTTTGACAGAATTCTCTTCCTGTTTTTTTTTTTTTTGTTTTGTTTTTTTTTTGCGGGGGGGGGGGGGTTATTGAAGTAAATATATTCCTCAGATTCAAATTTCAAATCAGCTTCAACACAGCCGACAGACTGTCAGTGACATCTTTAGATAGTGCGCCTCTGCTATTCCATATTATAATACGACAATCAATCCCACGCGACCAGATCATGTGCAAGGAAAACCAGAAATGATATGTAAGAAATCGTTGTTGGCATCCATCTATCAACTAGAGATGATGGTATAGTGTCCAAAAACATGTGACTACGTAGTCTGGGCGGGTTCATATAGAGGATGAGCTGTTGCCCAAGTAGCAAGTTCCCCCCTCTCCACACAGCCGTTGGGGTCCAAAGGAAAGACAAAAAAAATACATTTCTCTGAATGTTTGAGATGAGGTCTGAAGATTAGTATTATCTGCGTTATTGTCCCCATTTCATCAAAATTCCGTGATGGCTGCCGAGTTCGAATAGAAGGTTCCCGAGTCCGACAAAAATACCTGAAGAAGGCTGGGGGGCATATCGGCCGAAACGTTGTACAAATAACAATGAAGATGGGGACAATAGTCCGAATAACGCAGATAATTAAAAAAATACAGTTTGGCAACGATAGTGTCGCAGGTGTTGCTGTATAACGGTAAAGTTATCCCACCACCTTAGGGACTTTAGCTCCGGATTTGATTTCAGGATTTACACCAATCGTATTTCCTTGGTCTAAAGTATAGCCGCTAGACAGTGGAAGTTTTTTTAATAGACTTTTCCTTATCTAGTTTAATTGATCCCCTGGAGATCATCCGCCCTTTAACAGCTCTTGTTTTTAGTGATGCTGTGTGTCCACACCCCCACTAAACCAGACACAAGCGAAGGTGTCCTGATGGGGGTGCCATTTTTATAACGGTCAACCCGACTATAGAAGAGGTAGTACTAGTTTATATGGTATTAGTAGCAAGTAAGAAAGAAAACTTGTCTTGTGCTGATTCTAAGAAATACAAATCAATTGCTGAATTAGATAAGATGGATTTATTACAGAACTAAATTATATTTGTGTGCCTATTTTAATAACATATAGTAATATGTAAGCTGAAATTGCTACAGTTTAAGACTATTCCTTTTTTTAATCATAAAATCCATTTATTTATCAAACTTAATTAAGATACAAAGATAAACATAAAGACTAGAAAGAAATATTGTGCTGTGTGAACCTGGTGCCCGGCTGGATGACTGACAGGAAGGTGTTAATTACGTTAACACTCGCAGTACTTTTGAGAAACGGTCAGCTGATGGTTCGATTTTTTAGAAGTATCAGTCAGTAACCTGCAGAGGACGAATTACGACTTTAATGTCGGGGCTAGCAAACCCCACCCCATATCGGGTCGACTTTAGGGATTCCTTTATCGGCTCATAAATACCAATTCTGATGCCCCTATTTTTAGACCACGGGTCTGATTCTTCCTTGACAGTCATATTTTCATTTTGTCTTTGTCTCTCTCCTACGAACCGGCCCTGTCCGCTGGATATTTAACATTCACCGACTGTACCTTTGTTGGGAGGTAAAACTCCCCAATTTGGCTACCTTTGGACCGTGGGTGGTGATTCGTGATGCTTAAGGATGGAACCCTGGCAGTCCATGACCTGCAACACTCCACTTTGGTTCTTACTCAGGCTAGACGGTCGGTCGGAGAGTCCCTTACTTTCAATCGGAGGGTCCCGTCAAGCCCTAGCATCTATAGGATTGTCCCACCTCTATTGCCATTAAGAAAAAGCCCCAATCCTTTTTATCATATGTGCTAGAAGGCAGTGGCTGAGGATCTTATGTTCCTGGGCATGGCGTTAAATTATATCTGATGGTGAGGTTCCAATTCCGGAGCTCTGGGGAATTTGGAGTACTCCTTCATCTTCATTAAACTCATGTCGACTCTGCAACGGAGTGGTAGTACCTGTTAGGGTCATATCTATGGGATAAATAGAAAAACACGAGTTTTAAAAATGTTTACAAAAAAATTGCATTTATAAAATGGAGTACCCATCCAGAATGAATAAAACATAAATTTTTTCGACATGAAAAGAGCAAATGGGTTGACATGCCATAAAATCCAACCAACCAATCTTCTGACAAGTTTCTTCGTGTCGCCGCAACGACACACTGTAAAAAGCGGTGAACCTTAAAAATAAGTAGTCATTTTTTATTGAACATTGACCACCGAAGATAAACATGGTAATTTTTTTTTAAATCAGAGAGCATATTTAATCTTCTTAAATAACTACTTATTTTTTTAGTTAATCTCTTTCTGCATCTTCTGTTCATATTTATTCGTGTTTTATAATTTACTTCCATCTTTCACAACCGACATTACCAGCACTATTATCGTTCTTTATCAATAGTGTGATGGTTGAGGAGTTACACTTGCTAACCAGTTCACTCGTAAATTGTTACATAATTGTTAGTAACCTAACACTTATTTACAGTAGTGTAGAAACCAAAATGGCTGTTATAAGTTGCAGCCGGTGGCTTTGAAGGACTGAGTGACAAGGCTTGACTTCATCCTGATCCTTCTGGTGGATACCGTGAGAATCGGTGGATAAGACCCTCTTCCGGTTTAGATTAGAAAGAAAGTTTAGTCAATATCGGCCAGACCACGAAGGTGGTAAGTCGCGTTAAGCGCACTGCCGTACTCAATCTGCGCAGTTAGTCTGGTGGAGATTTCGGAATAAAATATGATCTAAGTTAAATCGAAGTCTTGGGTTATTATCTAAAAACTACCAATGATACAGGGCTTCTTATAAAGAGAAATCCCCGATAGAAGACGAGACACGAAGTCCCCAAGACAAAGTCCAGACGCAAGAAGAAGAACGTAAGATACAAAAGATGAGCAGAAGAATAATAGATTAGAAAGAGAGTATACAATAAATTGAGTTCGATTCTCACTGTCTCCATCAATAGGAAATTTTCTCTATCATTCATTGTCACTGGGAGGTCCTCAGCGCAGCATCCAGTATCCTCGCATAATTGGTCAATGTAGGTCCTTGATGGACGGCCACCTTAGCATGTCCATGTGTTTGCTCCACAGGAAAACATCGCTTATGCATTCGTCCTTGCTTCTCCATCAGTGTCCTGCATGTTTTGTCCGTCTTACTCGGAGGGATTGTGAGATAGGGGACAGGCGGCCGTACTGTTGCTTCCTTGTCAGATTTCATTTCCACGATTGTTCAAGACTGCACGCAGCATTCTTATGCAGCTCCCATCTGGATTATTCTACAGTCGCCTCGTCAGGGTCCAAGTGGTGCAACCATATAAACACAATAAATGTCATTTTTCATGTCCGAACAATGGAATAGAGAGATTCAAAGGAATCCGTGCTGATAACACGCCTTTATTATGATAATAAGGATGATTATTATGGTGTATTGTACTTACGCCATGTCTTGGTACTTAGGCCAGTAAGTCTTTACAAAATTTTGTGATTATTTAAAAGATTTTCTTGACAAATATGGAAAAAAGAAAAATGAAAATAAGCAATTTTGAATGCAGAATAGCGCACAAGAGTTAATATTATGAGATTACGTCTAAAAAAACATTTCGTTTCAGTACATTTCACGGAAATATTCGAAGCCCTTGAGATGCAAGGATTAGGGTTAGGATAAGGGATAGGGATATGTTTAGGGTTAGGGTTAGGCTACTTCGCGAGTTTCAGTAATCTAATGCTATTTATACGTAAAATGAGATTCTAATGATATTATCTCTTGAGTGCTATTTGTAACATAAATCTTTAGCACGTATTTTGTAAACATTCGATGTCTAAACAGTTTAAAGAAACAATGGAGTATTGATTTCTATTTAGAAGAAAGGCAAAGCCGAAAGATTTTTACTCGGCTCAAGATAACAAAATTTTCATCAGATAATTCCTGCTGCAAAAAGAAGAAGAAGAAGAAAAAAAGGAGAAATTAGCAAGTTGAAACGGAATGTTTATAAAAGAAATTCATAGGACGAGTTGTCATCTAATCAGAGAAGATTCGGATCACCAACATTTGCCTTAAAACATTTCTCTTTCTTTTTTCTGGACAGGATATCAAATCCAATCTTGACACTCTAAGATCTTTATTGCATTTGAAACAGTTCCACCAAAGAAAAAGGCAATTTACTCTCAACTATTTACTCGGACTACGGAATTTGGAAATAATATTTATCAAATATCGGCACCCTGAAAGGCACATTTCTAATTCAGCAAGAAGTTAGAATCCCGAGGTAACGTTTCGCTTCGTTCATGCTATCTAAAATCAGTGAATATAAGAAAAGGATCTCGGAAGCAATCTAAAAGCTAGTGGTTAGAGTCGTGGGAAATAGACTCGTCGATTCGAGTTCAATTCCTAGACGAAGCTGTTGGCATAGCGCTAATACCCTTGGGAAAGGTATGAATCCATTTATTCTCCCTCTAACTATGGGTTAAATAGTAGGGCAGACAGGGCTCTTCAGCCTTGGGTAGGTAACAAGTCTAGGAGAGGGATAACTATGAATTCAAAATTCCTGAGGTCGGTCGTTGATTGGATTTGTGGCAACCCTTGATGCACCAATTCTTTCCTATCGACTGTGCCAAAAAGTGTGGATGGTACAACACAAGCCTTCACCACTATAAAAAAATCACTGTGTGGGTGTTCATTGTGTGTGTGAACCCTCACGCGTCGAAAATCGACGAGAGAGTCCATAATATATATATATATATATATAATATATATATATATATATATATATATATATATATATGAGATTATGCGCTTAATTGAAGTCATACCTAATTTGTAAATTAATTAGTTATAATTAACCAAAATGGTGCGATATATATATCAGTTTAAAATTAACGAGAAATCTTGATAATCCAGCTTGGTGTAATGGTTTGAGTCCCCCGCCTGTCTGCCTGACAGGTAGGGTTCGAATCACGCACAAAGCACTGCCCTCTCTATAACTATGTTGATGAGGCCTAATAGGCTGAAACGTACATACAGAGATTGGCTTTTTCTCGATTTTTTTACGCCTTACATTTAAACCGATATGCACGCCTAATTCATTTAATTATAACTAATTAATTTACAAATTAGGTATGACTTTAATTAAGCACATAATCTCCTAAAAATTGTCGGCTATCGCCATCTCAAACAGATTGTTTGTCTACTTCACACACATATATATATATATATATATATATATATATATATATATGGTTGGGAAGAAACTAATGACTTTTATTAGGGAACATTATTCTTTTTTGTTTATTTTAGTAATTGTCTTCCTTTTATTCTTCGAATTGGAAAATCTACGTATAAATTCCTGTCTTTATCAAGTCACAAATCATCTATCTATACTTATATATAAAGGACAGTTTTGTGTATGGATGTATGGATGTCCAGAGGAAAGTACGTAAATAAAACAATTAACAATAAAGTAAATATATATACACATTCACTATCACTAGAGCTTGCTTTTTGTGCACAAATAATGAAGATTTTATCTATATTTTGGAAGATATTTAAACATTAAATTTTGTATAGTAACAGAAGGTAATTGAAATTCATTGATTGATTAAATTAATCGCCCCATTTATATTGTATTTATACATTTCAAATCTCTCTCTCTCTCTCTCTCTCTCTCTCTCTCTCTCTCTCTCTCTCTCTCTCTCTCTCTCTCTCTCAGAGAAAATAACATTATATAACGAGGAGGTAATCAAGAGATTCATAGAGGGAAAGAAAAGTAAAGTAAGAGATTGGTCAGTTTTTTACTTAATTACAAATTACGACTAATTCGAACCAATTAAAACGGAATTTTAAAAAAAACATAATCCAATCCTAAAAGTAAGGAATAATCTAGTATAATGTTCGTGTCATTAAACTAAACATTAAAAAAGCCTTTAAGAAACACAAGTTGATTCACTCAGCTTTAGTATATTAATAGATAGATTACGTGTTAGATTCTCAATCTTGAGCCCTAGGAAGAGATGACTCTATAAAATATTTTTTTACAGTTCTTTAAGTGCCCTGTTACTTTAACTGTAAAGCTTTGATGATTCACTTAAGAATGTATTGCAAATTGTCACCACTACATTTATAGTTTTGTCACCGCCAACTCACTCATTTCTCCTTAACTCAGACACATTTCAAGTTGTCTGTAATTAACAATACACATTTACTCACTGAACTTTCTCATAAAATGCCGCCTTCTATTATTTATTCGATTGACATAGGTAATTTGCTTCCTACTAAATTCACCGACTTCAATTCGCCAACAACCGCGAGTTGGCGTTCATTAGAATTGTGATGGACGACCTTTTCTTCATTTCTCAAAATCTTCCCGCCATCAAAATCAGTGAACTGAAATTCCCTCAGATTTAACTATCGATTGATATACTGAACGACTTTTGCATAAATCTTCTGTAGAAGTGATGCTAATACATTTTCCTATTTGGATAAATATTTTATTACGACAGAGATTAGAATTTGCTGATTTATTCTTTGCAGAGGGTGAAACCCCCTTCCTCCGAAAGCGGGTGGTTCTGGGTATAAAACTAAACTACATCTAATGGTAAGACTGCTCATCTTGAGTTCTAAGGAGTTCTTACTATCCTTTTATTGACATTACTCCCAGGTCCACTCCAACCCTGATTGGTAGTACCTGTTAAGGGTCTCCTCTTTGGGTAAAATAGATCTCATTGTTTCTGACCCCTCTGTAAATGGATAAGACCCCTTCCCAAAAGAGGGCTGGACTGGATATGAAACTGAACTACATCTAATGGTAAGACTCTACATCTTGGGATCTAAGGAGTGTTCTCTACCACTTCATGGACATTACTCAACAGGTCCACTCCAATCCTAAGTGGTAATACTTGTTTGGCTCTCATCTTTGGCTAAAATAGATCTGATTAGAATGTATTCATCTTTCATAAGACAGAGAAAAAAAAAGGAAACACCCACACCAAATATGTAAATAAGATCGTATAAGGAGGGTGATTCTCTAACCTCTATGCATAGAATAACCCTTTTCAGGGTGACATGCAGTTTAAATCAATCAATCCATGATTATTTTATTACGAATGAGATTAAAAACCAAAGTGCATTTTTCAGCAAGAAAAGATTGATATTATTTAAACCTGACTTACTATCATTAAATGTCAAACTCAAAAGAGGATTGTGTAGCGTCATTCATCAAAATCTGGTTTCCTTGAACATTTAAGTTGGTGCCGGATTAACGGGAACCTACATTCGTTGGCATCGTTTGGTTATAGTTGTCTTTGTTTCTTGGGTTGATTGAATCAATTAGTCTGATAAAGAGAGGGTGCCGGATTATCGAGTTTCTACATATGTTCGCCTCGTTTGAATCAATTGCTGTGTCAAAATTTGCAGGGATGCCGGATGAGCGGGAATCCATCCTGTTGGGCCTGAATTGTTTCCATTTGGGTAATTCCATTTCAAATCATTCAGTAAAAAGTAAAATTGTCACCCACTCTCAACAATTTTTCTGACATTTTGTCCTGTTGTGAACTGTGTTAAAAGACAATACTCAAAATTTGACCTTTCAATTCCAGAAATTAGCAGAGTTATATTGATTTTGAGCTCTCCAAATTTAATGTGGCTGATGAAAAATGGCGATTTTTTGGTCATTTATTTTTGTCCATAAAATGTGTTCTACAGTTTCCCTACAACTAATAATTAGTTTATAAAAGCATTTTTGCCAAGGAATAAAATTCTATCTAATTAGCTGTGCCAACATCAAATTATTTATTTTGTTCTAATGAAGGGGATATAAGAGAAATCATAATAGAAAAAATTGTTGTCGAAGACGCAGTGCCACATCGGGATATTGATATTTTATGAAAAAATCAGCAATCATAAATAATTAAAAATTGGTTAACATTGAGAATTTTTTGGATTCCTTTGGCAAAAATGCTTTTATAAAACAAAATTGAGGAGTAAGGAAGATCTAGAACTCATTTAATAGACAAAAATGATTACAAAGGATTTCGCTAAAATTTTATTATTTAGCAAAAAACCTCCAAATTTGGAAAGCTAAATCGTCAACATAATTCCGCCAATGTTTGATATTGGGAGTTCAAGTTTTAGAAATTGTCTGAATGTAACATAATCGATGTATCTTATCTGATTACTTGAATAAATCTATTCATTATCAAAATTTATTCAGATATGTCAGATAAAAATGAACCCACTCTATTGGGCCTCATTTAATTGTAATTGTCCTTGTTGCTCGGTATTAAATGAAATCAATTCCCTGGCAAAATTTGCAGGAATACAACCTTGTTCGGCTTAAATTGGTTGTATTTATCAATGTTGGTTATGTTTAATAAAATCAATTCCTTGTCAAAATTTTATGGGATGTCGTATTAACGGGAATCCAAACTTTTTAACCATATTTAAAGGCATTTGTCTATATTTGTTGGGTTTAATGAAATCAATTCCGTTGTCCAAATTTGCAGGGATGCCGGATTAACGGGAATCTGCCCTGTTCAACCTCATTTGATGGCATTTGTCTATGTTGGTTGGGTTTAATGAAATCAATTCCGTTGTCAGAATTTGGAGGGATGCCGGATTAACGGGAATCTGCCCAGTTCGACCTCATTTGATGGCATTGTCTATGTTGGTTGGGTTTAATGAAATCAATTCCGTTGTCAAAATTTGCAGGGATGCCGATTAACGGGAATCTGCCCTGTTCGTCCTCATTTGATGGCATTTAGTCTACGTTGGTTGGGTTTAATGAAATCAATTACGTTGTCAAAATTTGCAGGGATGCCGGATTAACGGGAATCTGCCCTGTTCGTCCTCACTTGATGGCATTGTTACGTTGGTTGGGTTTAATGAAATCAATTACGTTGTCAAATTTTGCAGGGATGCCGGATTAACGGGAATCTGCCTGTTCGGCCTCATTTGATGGCATTAGTCTATGTTGGTTGGGTTTAATGAAATCAATTCCGTTGTCAAAATTTGCAGGATGCGGATTAACGGAATCTGCCCTGTTCGACCTCATTTGATGGCATTTGTCTATGTTGGTTGGGTTTAATGAAATCAATTCCGTTGTCAAAATTTGCAGGGATGCCGGATTAACGGGAATCTGCCCTGTTCGACCTCATTTGATGGCATTTGTCTATGTTGGTTGGGTTTAATGAAATCAATTCCGTTGTCAAAATTTGCAGGGATGCCGGATTAACGGGAATCTGCCCTGTTCGACCTCATTTGATGGCATTTGTCTATGTTGGTTGGGTTTAATGAAATCAATTCCGTTGTCAAAATTTGAGGGATGCCGGATTAACGGGAATCTGCCCTGTTCGTTCACATTTGATGGCATTAGTCTATGTTGGTTGGGTTTTATAAAATCAATTACGTTGTCAAATTTGCAGGATGCCGGATTAACGGGAATCTGCCCTGTTCGACCTAATTTGATGGCATTGTCTATGTTGGTTGGGTTTAATGAAATCAATTCCGTTGTCAAAATTTGCAGGGATGCCGGATTAACGGGAATCTGCCCTGTTCGACCTCATTTGATGGCATTTGTCTATGTTGGTTGGGTTTAATGAAATCAATTCCGTTGTCAAAATTTGCAGGGATGCCGGATTAACGGGAATCTGCCCTGTTCGACCTCATTTGATGGCATTTGTCTATGTTGGTTGGGTTTAATGAAATCAATTCCGTTGTCAAAATTTGCAGGGATGCCGGATTAACGGGAATCTGCCCTGTTCGACCTCATTTGATGGCATTTGTCTATGTTGGTTGGGTTTAATGAAATCAATTCCGTTGTCAAAATTTGCAGGGATGCCGGATTAACGGGAATCTGCCCGGTTCGACCTCATTTGATGGCATTTGTCTATGTTGGTTGGGTTTAATGAAATCAATTCCGTTGTCAAAATTTGAAGGGATGCCGGATTAACGGGAATCTGCCTGTTCGTTTATTTTCTATGTTGGTTGGGTTTAATGAAATCAATTCCGTTGTCAAAATTTGCAGGGATGCCGGATTAACGGGAATCTGCCCTGTTCGACCTCATTTGATGGCATTTGTCTATGTTGGTTGGGTTTAATGAAATCAATTCCGTTGTCAAAATTTGCAGGGATGCCGGATTAACGGGAATCTGCCCTGTTCGACCTCATTTGATGGCATTTGTCTATGTTGGTTGGGTTTAATGAAATCAATTCCGTTGTCAAAATTTGCAGGGATGCCGGATTAACGGGAATCTGCCCGGTTCGACCTCATTTGATGGCATTTGTCTATGTTGGTTGGGTTTAATGAAATCAATTCCGTTGTCAAATTTGCAGGGATGCCGGATTAACGGGAATCTGCCCTGTTCGACCTCATTTGATGGCATTTGTCTATGTTGGTTGGGTTTAATGAAATCAATTCCGTTGTCAAAATTTGCAGGGATGCCGGATTAACGGGAATCTGCCCTGTTCGACCTCATTTGATGGCATTTGTCTATGTTGGGGTTTAATGAAATCAATTCCGTTGTCAAAATTTGCAGGGATGCCGGATTAACGGGAATCTGCCCTGTTCGACCTCATTTGATGGCATTTGTCTATGTTGGTTGGGTTTAATGAAATCAATTCCGTTGTCAAAATTTGCAGGGATGCCGGATTAACGGGAATCTGCCCTGTTCGACCTCATTTGATGGCATTTGTCTATGTTGGTTGGGTTTAATGAAATCAATTCCGTTGTCAAAATTTGCAGGGATGCCGGATTAACGGGAATCTGCCCGTTCGACCTCATTTGATGGCATTTGTCTATGTTGGTTGGGTTTAATGAAATCAATTCCGTTGTCAAAATTTGCAGGGATGCCGGATTAACGGGAATCTGCCCGGTTCGACCTCATTTGATGGCATTTGTCTATGTTGGTTGGGTTTAATGAAATCAATTCCGTTGTCAAAATTTGAGGGATGCCGGATTAACGGGAATCTGCCCCGTTCGACCTCATTTGATGGCATTTGTCTATGTTGGTTGGGTTTAATGAAATCAATTCCGTTGTCAAAATTTGCAGGGATGCCGGATTAACGGGAATCTGCCCTGTTCGACCTCATTTGATGGCATTTGTCTATGTTGGTTGGGTTTAATGAAATCAATTCCGTTGTCAAAATTTGCAGGGATGCCGGATTAACGGGAATCTGCCCTGTTCGACCTCATTTGATGGCATTTGTCTATGTTGGTTGGGTTTAATGAAATCAATTCCGTTGTCAAAATTTGCAGGGATGCCGGATTAACGGGAATCTGCCCGGTTCGACCTCATTTGATGGCATTTGTCTATGTTGGTTGGGTTTAATGAAATCAATTCCGTTGTCAAAATTTGCAGGGATGCCGGATTAACGGGAATCTGCCCGTTCGACCTCATTTGATGGCATTTGTCTATGTTGGTTGGGTTTAATGAAATCAATTCCGTTGTCAAATTTGCAGGGATGCCGGATTAACGGGAATCTGCCCGGTTCGACCTCATTTGATGGCATTTGTCTATGTTGGTTGGGTTTAATGAAATCAATTCCGTTGTCAAAATTTGCAGGGATGCCGGATTAACGGGAATCTGCCCCGTTCGACCTCATTTGATGGCATTTGTCTATGTTGGTTGGGTTTAATGAAATCAATTCCGTTGTCAAAATTTGCAGGGATGCCGGATTAACGGGAATCTGCCCTGTTCGACCTCATTTGATGGCATTTGTCTATGTTGGTTGGGTTTAATGAAATCAATTCCGTTGTCAAAATTTGCAGGGATGCCGGATTAACGGGAATCTGCCCGTTCGACCTCATTTGATGGCATTTGTCTATGTTGGTTGGGTTTAATGAAATCAATTCCGTTGTCAAAATTTGCAGGGATGCCGGATTAACGGGAATCTGCCCGGTTCGACCTCATTTGATGGCATTTGTCTATGTTGGTTGGGTTTAATGAAATCAATTCCGTTGTCAAAATTTGCAGGGATGCCGGATTAACGGGAATCTGCCCGGTTCGACCTCATTTGATGGCATTTGTCTATGTTGGTTGGGTTTAATGAAATCAATTCCGTTGTCAAAATTTGCAGGATGCCGGATTAACGGGAATCTGCCCTGTTCGACCTCATTTGATGGCATTTGTCTATGTTGGTTGGGTTTAATGAAATCAATTCCGTTGTCAAAATTTGCAGGGATGCCGGATTAACGGGAATCTGCCCTGTTCGACCTATTTTTCTATGTTGGGTTGGGTTTAATGAAATCAATTCCGTTGTCAAAATTTTCAGGGATGCCGGATTAACGGTATTCTGCCCTGTTCGACCTCATTTGATGGCATTTGTCTATGTTGGTTGGGTTTAATGAAATCAATTCCGTTGTCAAAATTTGCAGGGATGCCGGATTAACGGGAATCTGCCCGGTTCGACCTCATTTGATGGCATTTGTCTATGTTGGTTGGGTTTAATGAAATCAATTCCGTTGTCAAAATTTGCAGGGATGCCGGATTAACGGGAATCTGCCCTGTTCGACCTCATTTGATGGCATTTGTCTATGTTGGTTGGGTTTAATGAAATCAATTGTCAAAATTTGCAGGGATGCCGGATTAACGGGAATCTGCCCGGTTCGACCTCATTTGATGGCATTTGTCTATGTTGGTTGGGTTTAATGAAATCAATTCCGTTGTCAAAATTTGCAGGGATGCCGGATTAACGGGAATCTGCCCTGTTCGACCTCATTTGATGGCATTTGTCTATGTTGGTTGGGTTTAATGAAATCAATTCCGTTGTCAAAATTTGCAGGGATGCCGGATTAACGGGAATCTGCCCTGTTCGACTCTTATTTTGTCTATGTTGGTTGGGTTTAATGAAATCAATTCCGTTGTCAAAATTTGCAGGGATGCCGGATTAACGGGAATCTGCCCGGTTCGACCTCATTTGATGGCATTTGTCTATGTTGGTTGGGTTTAATGAAATCAATTCCGTTGTCAAAATTTGCAGGGATGCCGGATTAACGGGAATCTGCCCGGTTCGACCTCATTTGATGGCATTTGTCTATGTTGGTTGGGTTTAATGAAATCAATTCCGTTGTCAAAATTTGCAGGGATGCCGGATTAACGGGAATCTGCCCGGTTCGACCTCATTTGATGGCATTTGTCTATGTTGGTTGGGTTTAATGAAATCAATTCCGTTGTCAAAATTTGCAGGATGCCGGATTTTTAATGAAATCAATTCCGTTGTCAAAATTTGCAGGGATGCCGGATTAACGGGAATCTGCCCGGTTCGACCTCATTTGATGGCATTTGTCTATGTTGGTTGGGTTTAATGAAATCAATTCCGTTGTCAAAATTTGCAGGGATGCCGGATTAACGGGAATCTGCCCGTTCGACCTCATTTGATGGCATTTGTCTATGTTGGTTGGGTTTAATGAAATCAATTCCGTTGTCAAAATTTGCAGGGATGCCGGATTAACGGGAATCTGCCCGTTCGACCTCATTTGATGGCATTTGTCTATGTTGGTTGGGTTTAATGAAATCAATTCCGTTGTCAAAATTTGCAGGGATGCCGGATTAACGGGAATCTGCCCTGTTCGACCTCATTTGATGGCATTTGTCTATGTTGGTTGGGTTTAATGAAATCAATTCCGTTGTCAAAATTTGCAGGGATGCCGGATTAACGGGAATCTGCCCTGTTCGACCTCATTTGATGGCATTTGTCTATGTTGGTTGGGTTTAATGAAATCAATTCCGTTGTCAAAATTTGCAGGGATGCCGGATTAACGGGAATCTGCCCGGTTCGACCTCATTTGATGGCATTTGTCTATGTTGGTTGGGTTTAATGAAATCAATTCCGTTGTCAAAATTTGCAGGGATGCCGGATTAACGGGAATCTGCCCGTTCGACCTCATTTGATGGCATTTGTCTATGTTGGTTGGGTTTAATGAAATCAATTCCGTTGTCCAAACTTGGGATGCCGGATTAACGGGAATCTGCCCGGTTTGACCTCATTTGATGGCATTTGTCTATGTTGGTTGGGTTTAATGAAATCAATTCCGTTGTCAAAATTTGCAGGGATGCCGGATTAACGGGAATCTGCTTGGTTGGGTTTAATGAAATCAATTCCGTTGTCCAAATTTGCAGGGATGCCGGATTAACGGGAATCTGCCCGGTTCGACCTCATTTGATGGCATTTGTCTATGTTGGTTGGGTTTAATGAAATCAATTCCGTTGTCAAAATTTGCAGGGATGCCGGATTAACGGAATCTGCCCGGTTCGACCTCATTTGATGGCATTTGTCTATGTTGGTTGGGTTTAATGAAATCAATTCCGTTGTCAAAATTTGCAGGGATGCCGGATTAACGGGAATCTGCCCTGTTCGACCTCATTTGATGGCATTTGTCTATGTTGGTTGGGTTTAATGAAATCAATTCCGTTGTCAAAATTTGCAGGGATGCCGGATTAACGGGAATCTGCCCGTTCGACCTCATTTGATGGCATTTGTCTATGTTGGTTGGGTTTAATGAAATCAATTCCGTTGTCAAAATTTCAGGGATGCCGGATTAACGGGAATCTGCCCTGTTCGAATTTTTCTATGTTGGTTGGGTTTAATGAAATCAATTCCGTTGTCAAAATTTGCAGGGATGCCGGATTAACGGGAATCTGCCCTGTTCGACCTCATTTGATGGCATTTGTCTATGTTGGTTGGGTTTAATGAAATCAATTCCGTTGTCAAAATTTGCAGGGATGCCGGATTAACGGGAATCTGCCCTGTTCGACCTCATATGATGGCATTTGTCTATGTTGGTTGGGTTTAATGAAATCAATTCCGTTGTCAAAATTTTCAGGGATGCCGGATTAACGGGAATCTGCCCTGTTCGACCTCATTTGATGGCATTTGTCTATGTTGGTGGGTTTAATGAAATCAATTCCGTTGTCAAAATTTTCAGGGATGCCGGATTAACGGGAATCTGCCCGTTCGACCTCATTTGATGGCATTTTTCTATGTTGGTTGGGTTTAATGAAATCAATTCCGTTGTCAAAATTTGCAGGGATGCCGGATTAACGGGAATCTGCCCGGTTCGACCTCATTTGATGGCATTTGTCTATGTTGGTTGGGTTTAATGAAATCAATTCCGTTGTCAAAATTTGCAGGGATGCCGGATTAACGGAATCTGCCTGTTCGACCTTATTTTGTCTATGTTGGTTGGGTTTAATGAAATCAATTCCGTTGTCAAAATTTGCAGGGATGCCGGATTAACGGGAATCTGCCCTGTTCGACCTCATTTGATGGCATTGTTTATGTTGGTTGGGTTTAATGAAATCAATTCCGTTGTCAAAATTTGAAGGGATGCCGGATTAACGGGAATCTGCCCTGTTCGACCTCATTTGATGGCATTTGTCTATGTTGGTTGGTTTAATGAAATCAATTCCGTTGTCAAAATTTGCAGGGATGCCGGATTAACGGGAATCTGCCCTGTTCGACCTCATTTGATGGCATTTGTCTATGTTGGTTGGGTTTAATGAAATCAATTCCGTTGTCAAAATTTGCAGGGATGCCGGATTAACGGGAATCTGCCCTGTTCGACCTCATTTGATGGCTTTTGTCTATGTTGGTTGGGTTTAATGAAATCAATTCCGTTGTCAAAATTTGCAGGATGCCGGATTAACGGGAATCTGCCCGGTTCGACCTCATTTGATGGCATTTGTCTATGTTGGTTGGGTTTAATGAAATCAATTCCGTTGTCAAAATTTGCAGGGATGCCGGATTAACGGGAATCTGCCTGTTCGCTCATTTGATGGCATTTGTCTATGTTGGTTGGGTTTAATGAAATCAATTCCGTTGTCAAAATTAGGGATGCCGGATTAACGGGAATCTGCCCTGTTCGACCTCATTTGATGCATTTGTCTATGTTGGTTGGGTTTAATGAAATCAATTCCGTTGTCAAAATTTGCAGGGATGCCGGATTAACGGAATCTGCCCTGTTCCCTCATTTGATGGCATTGTCTATGTTGGTTGGGTTTAATGAAATCAATTCCGTTGTCAAAATTTGGATGCCGGATTAACGGGAATCTGCCCTGTTCGACCTCATTTGATGGCATTTGTCTATGTTGGTTGGGTTTAATGAAATCAATTCCGTTGTCAAAATTTGCAGGGATGCCGGATTAACGGGAATCTCCCTGTTCGACCTCATTTGATGGCATTTGTCTATGTTGGTTGGGTTTAATGAAATCAATTCCGTTGTCAAAATTTGCAGGGATGCCGGATTAACGGGAATCTGTTTGGTTCACATTTGATGGCATTGTCTATGTTGGTTGGGTTTAATGAAATCAATTCCGTTGTCAAAATTTGCAGGATGCCGGATTAACGGGAATCTGCCCTGTTCGACCTCATTTGATGGCATTTGTCTATGTTGGTTGGGTTTAATGAAATCAATTCCGTTGTCAAAATTTGCAGGGATGCCGGATTAACGGGAATCTGCCCGGTTCGACCTCATTTGATGGCATTTGTCTATGTTGGTTGGGTTTAATGAAATCAATTCCGTTGTCAAAATTTGCAGGGATGCCGGATTAACGGGAATCTGCCCCGTTTGACCTCATTTGATGGCATTTGTCTATGTTGGTTGGGTTTAATGAAATCAATTCCGTTGTCAAAATTTGCAGGATGCCGGATTAACGGGAATCTGCCCTGTTCGACCTCATTTGATGGCATTTGTCTATGTTGGTTGGGTTTAATGAAATCAATTCCGTTGTCAAAATTTGCAGGGATGCCGGATTAACGGGAATCTGCCCTGTTCGACCTTATTTTTCTATGTTGGTTGGGTTTAATGAAATCAATTCCGTTGTCAAAATTTGCAGGGATGCCGGATTAACGGAATCTGCCCGGTTCGACCTCATTTGATGGCATTTGTCTATGTTGGTTGGGTTTAATGAAATCAATTCCGTTGTCAAAATTTGCAGGGATGCCGGATTACGGGAATCTGCCGGTTCGACCTCATTTGATGGCATTTGTCTATGTTGGTTGGGTTTTTGAAATCAATTCCGTTGTCAAAATTTTCAGGGATGCCGGATTAACGGGAATCTGCCCTGTTTGGTCACATTTGATATCATTGTCTATGTTGGTGGGTTTAATGAAATCAATTCCGTTGTCAAAATTTGCAGGGATGCCGGATTAACGGGAATCTGCCCGGTTCGACCTCATTTGATGGCATTTGTCTATGTTGGTTGGGTTTAATGAAATCAATTCCGTTGTCAAAATTTGCAGGGATGCCGGATTAACGGGAATCTGCCTGTTCGAATTTTCTATGTTGGTTGGGTTTAATGAAATCAATTCCGTTGTCAAATTTTCAGGGATGCCGGATTAACGGGAATCTGCCCGTTCGACCTCATTTGATGGCATTTGTCTATGTTGGTTGGGTTTAATGAAATCAATTCCGTTGTCAAAATTTGCAGGGATGCCGGATTAACGGGAATCTGCCCTGTTCGACCTCATTTGATGGCATTTGTCTATGTTGGTTGGGTTTAATGAAATCAATTCCGTTGTCAAAATTTGCAGGATGCCGGATTAACGGGAATCTGCCCTGTTCGACCTCATTTGATGGCATTTGTCTATGTTGGTTGGTTTAATGAAATCAATTCCGTTGTCAAAATTTGCAGGGATGCCGGATTAACGGGAATCTGCCCTGTTCGACCTCATTTGATGGCATTTGTCTATGTTGGTTGGTTTAATGAAATCAATTCCGTTGTCAAAATTTGCAGGGATGCCGGATTAACGGGAATCTGCCCTGTTCGACCTCATTTGATGGCATTTGTCTATGTTGGTTGGGTTTAATGAAATCAATTCCGTTTTCAAAATTTGCAGGGATGCCGGATTAACGGGAATCTGCCTAGTTCGACCTTATTTTTCTATGTTGGTTGGGTTTAATGAAATCAATTCCGTTGTCAAAATTTTCAGGGATGCCGGATTAACGGGAATCTGCCCTGTTCGACCTCATTTGATGGCATTTGTCTATGTTGGTTGGGTTTAATGAAATCAATTCCGTTGTCAAAATTTGCAGGGATGCCGGATTAACGGGAATCTGCCCTGTTCGACCTCATTTGATGGCATTTGTCTATGTTGGTTGGGTTTAATGAAATCAATTCCGTTGTCAAAATTTTGCAGGGATGCCGGATTAACGGGAATCTGCCCTGTTCGACCTCATTTGATGGCATTTGTCTATGTTGGTTGGGTTTAATGAAATCAATTCCGTTGTCAAAATTTGCAGGGATGCCGGATTAACGGGAATCTGCCCTGTTTGTCTCATTTGATGGCATTGTCTATGTTGGTGGGTTTAATGAAATCAATTCCGTTGTCAAAATTTGCAGGGATGCCGGATTAACGGGAATCTGCCCGGTTCGACCTCATTTGATGGCATTTGTCTATGTTGGTTGGGTTTAATGAAATCAATTCCGTTGTCAAAATTTGCAGGGATGCGGATTAACGGGAATCTGCCGTTCGAATTTTTCTATGTTGGTTGGGTTTAATGAAATCAATTCCGTTGTCAAAATTTTCAGGGATGCCGGATTAACGGGAATCTGCCCCGTTCGACCTCATTTGATGGCATTTGTCTATGTTGGTTGGTTTAATGAAATCAATTCCGTTGTAAATTTGCAGGGATGCCGGATTAACGGGAATCTGCCCTGTTCGACCTCATTTGATGGCATTTGTCTATGTTGGTTGGGTTTAATGAAATCAATTCCGTTGTCAAAATTTAGGGATGCCGGATTAACGGGAATCTGCCCGGTTCGACCTCATTTGATGGCATTTGTCTATGTTGGTTGGGTTTAATGAAATCAATTCCGTTGTCAAATTTGCAGGGATGCCGGATTAACGGGAATCTGCCCGGTTCGACCTCATTTGATGGCATTTGTCTATGTTGGTTGGGTTTAATGAAATCAATTCCGTTGTCAAAATTTGCAGGATGCCGGATTAACGGGAATCTGCCCTGTTCGACCTCATTTGATGGCATTTGTCTATGTTGGTTGGGTTTAATGAAATCAATTCCGTTGTCAAAATTTGCAGGGATGCCGGATTAACGGGAATCTGCCCTGTTCGACCTCATTTGATGGCATTTGTCTATGTTGGTTGGGTTTAATGAAATCAATTCCGTTGTCAAAATTTGCAGGGATGCCGGATTAACGGGAATCTGCCCTGTTCGACCTTGATTTTGTCTATGTTGGTTGGGTTTTATGAAATCAATTCCGTTGTCAAAATTTGCAGGGATGCCGGATTAACGGGAATCTGCCCGGTTCGACCTCATTTGATGGCATTTGTCTATGTTGGTTGGGTTTAATGAAATCAATTCCGTTGTCAAAATTTGCAGGGATCCGGATTAACGGGAATCTGCCGGTTCGACCTCATTTGATGGCATTTGTCTATTTGGTTGGGTTTAATGAAATCAATTCCGTTGTCAAAATTTGCAGGGATGCCGGATTAACGGGAATCTGCCCTGTTTTCATTTGATGGCATTTGTCTATGTTGGTGGGTTTAATGAAATCAATTCGTTGTAAAAATTTGCAGGGATGCCGGATTAACGGAATCTGCCCTGTTCGACCTCATTTTGATGGCATTTGTCTATGTTGGTTGGGTTTAATGAAATCAATTCCGTTGTCAAAATTTTAGGGATGCCGGATTACGGGAATCTGCCCTGTTCGACCTCATTTGATGGCATTTGTCTATGTTGGTTGGGTTTTTATGAAATCAATTCCGTTGTCAAAATTTGCAGGGATGCCGGATTAACGGGAATCTGCCCGGTTCGACCTCATTTGATGGCATTTGTCTATGTTGGTTGGGTTTAATGAAATCAATTCCGTTGTCCAAATTTGCAGGGATGCCGGATTAACGGGAATCTGCCCGGTTCGACCTCATTTGATGGCATTTGTCTATGTTGGTTGGGTTTAATGAAATCAATTCCGTTGTCAAAATTTGAAGGGATGCCGGATTAACGGGAATCTGCCCGGTTCGACCTCATTTGATGGCATTTGTCTATGTTGGTTGGGTTTAATGAAATCAATTCCGTTGTCAAAATTTGCAGGGATGCCGGATTAACGGGAATCTGCCCTGTTCGACCTCATTTGATGGCATTTGTCTATGTTGGTTGGGTTTAATGAAATCAATTCCGTTGTCAAAATTTGCAGGGATGCCGGATTAACGGAATCTGCCCTGTTCGACCTCATTTGATGGCATTTGTCTATGTTGGTTGGGTTTAATGAAATCAATTCCGTTGTCAAAATTTGCAGGGATGCCGGATTAACGGGAATCTGCCCGGTTCGACCTCATTTGATGGCATTTGTCTATGTTGGTTGGGTTTAATGAAATCAATTCCGTTGTCAAAATTTGCAGGGATGCCGGATTAACGGGAATCTGCCCGGTTCGACCTCATTTGATGGCATTTGTCTATGTTGGTTGGGTTTAATGAAATCAATTCCGTTGTCAAAATTTCAGGGATGCCGGATTAAGGGAATCTGCCCTGTTCGTCATTTGATGTCATTTGTCTATGTTGGTGGGTTTAATGAAATCAATTCCGTTGTCAAAATTTGGATGCCGGATTAACGGAATCTGCCCGGTTCGACCTCATTTGATGGCATTTGTCTATGTTGGTTGGGTTTTAATGAAATCAATTCCGTTGTCAAAATTTGCAGGGATGCCGGATTAACGGGAATCTGCCTGTTCGACCATTTTCTATGTTGGTTGGTTTAATGAAATCAATTCCGTTGTCAAAATTTTCAGGGATGCCGGATTAACGGGAATCTGCCCTGTTCGACCTCATTTTGGCATTTGTCTATGTTGGTTGGGTTTAATGAAATCAATTCCGTTGTCAAATTTGCAGGGATGCCGGATTAACGGGAATCTGCCCGGTTCGACCTCATTTGATGGCATTTGTCTATGTTGGTTGGGTTTAATGAAATCAATTCCGTTGTCAAAATTTGCAGGGATGCCGGATTAACGGGAATCTGCCCGGTTCGACCTCATTTGATGGCATTTGTCTATGTTGGTTGGGTTTAATGAAATCAATTCCGTTGTCAAAATTTGCAGGGATGCCGGATTAACGGGAATCTGCCCGGTTCGACCTCATTTGATGGCATTTGTCTATGTTGGTTGGGTTTAATGAAATCAATTCCGTTGTCAAAATTTGAAGGGATGCCGGATTAACGGGAATCTGCCCGGTTCGACCTCATTTGATGGCATTTGTCTATGTTGGTTGGGTTTAATGAAATCAATTCCGTTGTCAAAATTTGCAGGGATGCCGGATTAACGGGAATCTGCCCGTTCGACTCATTTGATGGCATTTGTCTATGTTGGTTGGGTTTAATGAAATCAATTCCGTTGTCAAAATTTGCAGGGATGCCGGATTAACGGGAATCTGCCCTGTTCGACCTTTTTTTTCTATGTTGGTTGGGTTTAATGAAATCAATTCCGTTGTCAAAATTTGCAGGGATGCCGGATTAACGGGAATCTGCCCGGTTCGACCTCATTTGATGGCATTTGTCTATGTTGGTTGGTTTTAATGAAATCAATTCCGTTGTCAAAATTTGCAGGGATGCCGGATTTGGGAATCTGCCCTGTTCGACCTCATTTCATGGCATTTGTCTATGTTGGTTGGGTTTAATGAAATCAATTCCGTTGTCAAAATTTGCAGGGATGCCGGATTAACGGGAATCTGCCCGGTTCGACCTCATTTGATGGCATTTGTCTATGTTGGTTGGGTTTAATGAAATCAATTCCGTTGTCAAAATTTTCAGGGATGCCGGATTAACGGGAATCTGCCTGTTCTCATTTGATGCATTCTATGTTGGGTTTAATGAAATCAATTCGTTGTCAAAATTTGCAGGGATGCCGGATTAACGGGAATCTGCCCTGTTCGACCTCATTTGATGGCTTTTGTCTATGTTGGTTGGGTTTAATGAAATCAATTCCGTTGTCAAAATTTGCAGGGATGCCGGATTAACGGGAATCTTCCCGGTTCGACCTCATTTGATGGCATTTGTCTATGTTGGTTGGGTTTAATGAAATCAATTCCGTTGTCAAAATTTGCAGGGATGCCGGATTAACGGGAATCTGCCGGTTCGACCTCATTTGATGGCATTTGTCTATGTTGGTTGGGTTTAATGAAATCAATTCCGTTGTCAAAATTTGCAGGGATGCCGGATTAACGGGAATCTGCCCTGTTCGACCTCATTTGATGGCATTTGTCTATGTTGGTTGGGTTTAATGAAATCATTTCCGTTGTCAAAATTTGCAGGGATGCCGGATTAACGGGAATCTGCCCGGTTCGACCTCATTTGATGGCATTTGTCTATGTTGGTTGGGTTTAATGAAATCAATTCCGTTGTCAAAATTTGCAGGGATGCCGGATTAACGGAATCTGCCCGGTTCGACCTCATTTGATGGCATTTGTCTATGTTGGTTGGGTTTAATGAAATCAATTCCGTTGTCAAAATTTGCAGGGATGCCGGATTAACGGGAATCTGCCATGTTCGACCTCATTTGATGGCATTTGTCTATGTTAGTTGGGTTTAATGAAATCATTTCCGTTGTCCAAATTTGCAGGGATGCCGGATTAACGGGAATCTTCCCGGTTCGACCTCATTTGATGGCATTTGTCTATGTTGGTTGGGTTTAATGAAATCAATTCCGTTGTCCAAATTTGCAGGGATGCCGGATTAACGGGAATCTGCCCGGTTCGACCTCATTTCATGGCATTGTCTATGTTGGTTGGGTTTTTTCTGAAATCAATTCCGTTGTCAAAATTTGCAGGGATGTCGGATTAACGGGAATCTGCCCGGTTCGACCTCATTTGATGGCATTTGTCTATGTGGTTGGGTTTAATGAAATCAATTCCGTTGTCAAAATTTACAGGGATGCCGGATTAATGGGAATCTGCCCTGTTGGTCAGATTTGATGTCATTAGACTATGTTGGTTGGGTTTAATGAAATCAATTACGTTGTCAAAATTTGCAAGATGCCGGATTAACGGGAATCTGCCCGGTTTGACCTCATTGATGGCATTTTTCTATGTTGGTTGGGTTTAATGAAATCAATTCCGTTGTCAAAAATTTGAAGGGATGCCGGATTAACGGGAATCTGCCTAGTTCGACCTTATTTTTCTATGTTGGTTGGTTTTAATGAAATCAATTCCGTTGTCAAAATTTTCAGGGATTCCGGATTATCGGGAATCTGCTCTGTTCGACCTCAATTCATGGCATTTGTCTATGTTGGTTGGGTTTTTATGAAATCAATTCCGTTGTCCAAATTTGCAGGGATGCCGGATTAACGGGAATCTTCCCGGTTCGACCTCATTTGATGGCATTTGTCTATGTTGGTTGGGTTTAATGAAATCAATTCCGTTGTCAAAATTTGCAGGGATGCCGGTATTAACGGGAATCTGCCCTGTTCGACCTCATTTGATGGCATTTGTCTATGTTAGTTGGGTTTAATGAAATCATTTCCGTTGTCCAAATTTGCAGGGATGGCCGGATTAACGGGAATCTTCCCGTTCGACCTCATTTGTGCATTTGTCTATGTGGTTGGGTTTAATGAAATCAATTCCGTTGTCAAAAATTTGCCGGGATGCGATTAACGGAATCTGCCCGGTTCGACCTCATTTGATGGCATTTGTCTATTTGTTGGGTTTAATGAAATCAATTCCGTTGTCCAAATTTGCAGGATGCCGGATTTAACGGGAATCTCCCTGTTCGACCTTTTTTTTCTATGTTTGGTTTAATAAAATCAATTCCCGTCTGTTAAAATTTGCAGGGATGCCGGATGATTAACGGGAATCTGCCCGGTTCGACCTCATTTATGTCACTTTCTAGTCTGGTGGGTTTAATGAAATCGATTCCGTTTTCAAAATTTGCCAGGCATTCCAGATTTTGGATCTGCCCTGATTCGACCTCATTTCATCGGCATTGTCGACTGTTGGTTGCGGTTTTATAAATCAATTCCGTTGGTCAAAAATTTGCCAGGGATGCCGCGATTAACGGGAATTCTGGCCCGGTCGACCTATTGATGCATTGTTCTATTTTGTTGGGTTTAATTGAAATCAATTCGTTGTCAAAAATTTTCCAGGATGCCGGATTAACGGGATCTGCTCTGTTTGGTCACATTGATGTCATTAGACTTTTGTGCGTCAGATTAATTGAAATCCATTTACGGTTGTCAAAAAAAAAAATTTGGCAGGGATTGCCGATTAAACGGGAATCTGCCCTGTTCGACCGCTTTTTTCATTGGGCTATTTCCTTCGCCGCCCCCAACAC
>CM042139.1:2212947-2277377 GCA_023376005.1 Doryteuthis pealeii | reverse complement strand
CGAGAGAGATCTTGGCATTAGTTCTATGTGTTGGTTTAATGAAATCAATTCCCGTTGTCAAAATTTGCCGGATGCCGGATTAACGGAATCTGCCCTGTTCCACCTCATTTGATGGCATTTGTCTATGTTGGTTGGGTTTAATGAAATCAATCCGTTGTCAAATTTGCAGGATGTCGGATTAACGGGAATCTGCCATGTTTGTCCTCATTTGAGGCATTTCTATGTTGGTTGGGTTTAATGAAATCAATTCCGTTGTCAAAATTTGCCGTGATGCCGGATTAACGGGAATCTCCCCGGTTCGACCTCATCTGATGGCATTTGTCTATGTTGGTTGGGTTTAATGAAATCAATTACGTGGTCAAAATTATAAGGGATGCCAGATTAACGGGAATCTGCCCGGTTCCACCTCATTTGATGGCATTTGTCTATGTTGGTTGGGTTTAATGAAATCAATTCCGTTGTCAAAATTTAGGGATGCCGGATTAACGGGAATCTGCCCGATTCCACCTCATTTGATGGCATTTGTCTATGTTGGTTATATTTAATGAAATCAATTCCGTTGTCAAAATTTGCAGATATGCCGGATTAACGGTAATCTACCCTGTTCCACCTCATTTGATGGCATTTGTCTATGTTGGTGGGGTTTAATGAAATCAATTCCGTTGTCAAAATTTGAAGGGATGCGGATTAACGGGAATCTGCCCTGTTTGTCCTCATTTGATGGCATTTGTCTATGTTGGTGGGGTTTAATGAAATCAATTCCGTTGTCAAAATTTGCAGGGATTCCGGATTAACGGGAATCTGCCCGGTTCGACCTCATTTGATGGCATTAGTCTATGTTGGTTGGGTTTAATGAAATCAATTCCGTTGTCAAAATCAGGGATGCGGATTAACGGGAATCTGCCCTGTTTGTCCTCATTTGATGGCATTTGTCTATGTTGGTTGGGTTTAATGAAATCAATTCCGTTGTCAAAATTTGCAGGGATGTCGGATTAACGGGAATCTACCCTGTTTGTCCTCATTTGATGGCATTAGTCTATGTTGGTGGGGTTTAATGAAATCAATTCCGTTGTCAAAATTTAAAGGGATGCCGGATTAACGGGAATCTGCCCGGTTCGACCTCATTTGATGGCATTTGTCTATGTTGGTTGGTTTAATGAAATCAATTCCGTTGTAAAATTTGCAGGGATGTCGGATTAACGGGAACCTGCCCTGTTTGTCCTCATTTGATGGCATTTGTCTATGTTGGTGGGGTTTAATGAAATCAATTACGTTGTCAAAATTTGCAGATATGCCGGATTAACGGGAATCTGCCCTGTTTGTCCTCATTTGATGGCATTAGTCTATGCTGGTTGGGTTTAATGAAATCAATTCCGTTGTCAAAATGTATAGGGATGTCGGATTAACGGGAATCTGCCCTGTTTGTCCTCATTTTGATGGCATTAGTCTATGTTGGTTGGGTTTAATGAAATCAATTCCGTTGTCAAAATTTGCCGTGATGCCGGATTAACGTGAATCTGCCCTGTTCCACCTCATTTGATGGCATTTGTCTATGTTGGTTGGGTTTAATGAAATCAATTCCGTTGTCAGAATTTGCAGGGATGTCGGATTAACGGGAATCTGCCATGTTTGTCCTCATTTGAGGTCATTTGTCTATGTTGGTTGGGTTTAATGAAATCAATTCCGTTGTCAAAATTTGCCGTGATGCCGGATTAACGGGAATCTCCCGGTTCGACCTCATTGATGGCATTTGTCTATGTTGGTTGGGTTTAATGAAATCAATTCCGTGTCAAAATTTAAGGGATGCCGGATTAACGGGAATCTGCCCGGTTCCACCTCATTTGATGGCATTTGTCTATGTTGGTTGGGTTTAATGAAATCAATTCCGTTGTCAAAATTTATAGGGATGCCGGATTAACGGGAATCTGCCCGATTCCACCTCATTTGATGGCATTTGTCTATGTTGGTTATATTTAATGAAATCAATTACGTGGTCAAAATTTGCAGATATGCCGGATTAACGGTAATCTACCCTGTTCCACCTCATTTGATGGCATTTGTCTATGTTGGTGGGGTTTAATGAAATCAATTCCGTTGTCAAAATTTGAAGGGATTCGGATTAACGGGAATCTGCCCTGTTTGTCCTCATTTGATGGCATTTGTCTATGTTGGTGGGGTTTAATGAAATGAATTCCGTTGTTAAAATTTGCAGGGATTCCGGATTAACGGGAATCTGCCCGGTTCGACCTCATTTGATGGCATTTGTCTATGTTGGTTGGGTTTAATGAAATCAATTCCGTTGTCAAAATATTGCAGGGATGTCGGATTAACGGGAATCTGCCCTGTTTGACCTCATTTGATGGCATTTGTCTATGTTGGTTGGGTTTAATGAAATCAATTCCGTTGTCAAAATTTGCAGGGATGCGGATTAACGGGAATCTGCCCTGTTTGTCCTCATTTGATGGCATTAGTCTATGTTGGTTGGGTTTAATGAAATCAATTCCGTTGTCAAAATTTAAGGGATGCCGGATTAACGGGAATCTGCCCGTTCGACCTCATTTGATGGCATTTGTCTATGTTGGTTATGTTTAATGAAATCAATTCCGTTGTCAAAATTTGCAGGGATGCGGATTAACGGGAATCTGCCCTGTTTGTCCTCATTTGATGGCATTTGTCTATGTTGGTGGGTTTAATGAAATCAATTCGTTGTCAAAATTTGCAGATATGCCGGATTAACGGGAATCTGCCCTGTTTCCTCATTTGATGGCATTTGTCTATGTTGGTTGGGTTTAATGAAATCAATTCCGTTGTCAAAATTTAGGGATGCGGATTAACGGGAATCTGCCCTGTTTGTCCTCATTTGATGGCATTAGTCTATGTTGGTTGGGTTTAATGAAATCAATTCCGTTGTCAAAATTTGCCGGATGCCGGATTAACGGAATCTGCCCTGTTCGACCTCATTTGATGGCATTTGTCTATGTTGGTTGGGTTTAATGAAATCAATTCCGTTGTCAAATTTGCAGGGATGCGGATTAACGGGAATCTGCCCGTTTGTCCTCATTTGATGGCATTTGTCTATGTTGGTTGGGTTTAATGAAATCAATTCCGTTGTCAAAATTTGCAGGATGCCGGATTAACGGGAATCTCCCCGGTTCGACCTCATTTGATGGCATTTGTCTATGTTGGTTGGGTTTAATGAAATCAATTCCGTTGTCAAAATTTATAGGGATGCCGGATTAACGGGAATCTGCCCGGTTCGACCTCATTTGATGGCATTTGTCTATGTTGGTTGGTTTAATGAAATCAATTCCGTTGTCAAAATTTGCAGGGATATTGGATTAACGGGAATCTGCCCTGTTCGACCGCATTTGATGTCATTTGTCTATGTTGGTTGGGTTTAATGAAATCAATTACGTGGTCAAAATTTGCAGATATGCCGGATTAACGGGAATCTGCCCTGTTCCACCTCATTTGATGGCATTTGTCTATGTTGGTGGGGTTATAAAATCAATTACGTTCTCAAAATTTGCAGATATGCCGGATTAACGGTAATCTGCCCTGTTTGTCCTCATTTGATGGATTTAGTCTTTGTTCGTTGGGTTTAATGAAATCAATTCCGTTGTCAAAATTTGCAGGGATGTCGGATTAACGGGAATCTACCCTGTTTGTCCTCATTTGATGGCATTAGTCTATGTTTTTGGGTTTAATGAAATCAATTCCGTTGTCAAAATTTGCAGGATGCCGGATTAACGGGAATCTGCCCTGTTCGACCTCATTTGATGGCATTTGTCTATGTTGGTTGGGTTTAATGAAATCAATTCCGTTGTCAAAATTTGCAGGGATGCGGATTAACGGGAATCTGCCTGTTCCTCATTTTATGGCATTTGTCTATGTTGGTTGGGTTTAATGAAATCAATTCCTTGTCAAAATTTATAGGGATGCCGGATTAACGGGAATCTGCCTGTTCGACCTCATTTGATGGCATTTGTCTATGTTGGTTGGGTTTAATGAAATCAATTCCGTTGTCAAAATTTGCAGGATGCCGGATTAACGGGAATCTGCCCGTTTCGACCTCATTTGATGGCATTTGTCTATGTTGGTTGGGTTTAATGAAATCAATTCCGTTGTCAAAATTTGCAGGATGCCGGATTAACGGGAATCTGCCCTGTTTGACCTCATTTGATGGCATTTGTCTATGTTGGTTGGGTTTAATGAAATCAATTCCGTTGTCAAAATTTTAGGGATGCCGGATTAACGGGAATCTGCCCGGTTCGACCTCATTTGATGGCATTTGTCTATGTTGGTTGGGTTTAATGAAATCAATTCCGTTGTCAAAATTTGCAGGGATGCCGGATTAACGGGAATCTGCCCTGTTCCTCATTTGATGGCATTTGTCTATGTTGGTTGGGTTTAATGAAATCAATTCCGTTGTCAAAATTTGAAGGGATGCCGGATTAACGGAATCTGCCCTGTTCCTCATTTGATGGCATTTGTCTATGTTGGTGGGGTTTAATGAAATCAATCCGTTGTCAAATTTGAAGGGATGCTGGATTAACGGGAATCTGCCCGGTTCGACCTCATTTGATGGCATTTGTCTATGTTGGTTGGGTTTAATGAAATCAATTCGTTGTCAAAATTTGCAGGGATGCCGGATTAACGGGAATCTGCCCTGTTCGACCTCATTTGATGGCATTTGTCTATGTTGGTGGGGTTTAATGAAATCAATTACGTTGTCAAAATTTGCAGATATGCCGGATTAACGGGAATCTGCCCTGTTTGACCTCATTTGATGGCATTTGTCTATGTTGGTTGGGTTTAATGAAATCAATTCCGTTGTCAAAATTTGCAGGGATGCCGGATTAACGGGAATCTGCCCTGTTTGTCCTCATTTGATGGCATTAGTCTATGTTGGTTGGGTTTAATGAAATCAATTCCGTTGTCAAAATTTGCGGGGATGCGGATTAACGGGAATCTGCCTGTTCCACCTCATTTGATGGAATTTGTCTATGTTGGTGTGGTTTAATAAAATCAATTCGTTGTCAAAATTTGCAGATATGCCGGATTAACGGGAATCTGCCCTGTTCGTCCTCATTTGATGGCATTTGTCTATGTTGGTTGGGTTTAATGAAATCAATTCCGTTGTCAAATTTGCAGGGATGGGATTAACGGGAATCTGCCCTGTTCGTCCTCATTTGATGGCATTTGTCTATGTTGGTTGGGTTTAATGAAATCAATTCCGTTGTCAAAATTTGCCGGATTAACGGGAATCTGCCCTGTTTGTCCTCATTTGATGGCATTTGTCTATGTTGGTGGGTTTAATGAAATCAATCCGTTGTCAAATTTGAAGGGATGCTGGATTAACGGGAATCTGCCCTGTTCGACCTCATTTGATGGCATTTGTCTATGTTGGTGGGTTAATGAAATCAATTCGTTGTCAAAATTTGCAGATATGCCGGATTAACGGGAATCTGCCCTGTTCCTCATTTGATGGATTTGTCTTGTTGGTTGGGTTTAATGAAATCAATTCCGTTGTCAAAATTTGCAGGGATGCGGATTAACGGGAATCTGCCCTTTTGTCCTCATTTGATGGCATTTGTCTATGTTGGTTGGGTTTAATGAAATCAATTCCGTTGTCAAAATTTGCAGGGATGCCGGATTAACGGGAATCTGCCCTGTTCGACCTCATTTGATGGCATTTGTCTATGTTGGTTGGGTTTAATGAATCAATTCCGTTGTCAAAATTTGCAGGGATGCGGATTAACGGGAATCTGCCCTGTTTGTCCTCATTTGATGGCATTTGTCTATGTTGGTTGGGTTTAATGAAATCAATTCCGTTGTCAAAATTTGCAGGGATGCCGGATTTAACGGGAATCTGCCCGGTTCGACCTCATTTGATGGCATTTGTCTATGTTGGTTGGGTTTAATGAAATCAATTCCGTTGTCAAAATTTATAGGGATGCCGGATTAACGGGAATCTGCCCGGTTCGACCTCATTTGATGGCATTTGTCTATGTTGGTTGGTTTAATGAAATCAATTCCGTTGTCAAAATTTGCAGGGATGCGGATTAACGGAATCTGCCGGTTCGACCTCATTTGATGGCATTTGTCTATGTTGGTTGGGTTTAATGAAATCAATTCCGTTGTCAAAATTTGCAGGGATGCGGATTAACGGGAATCTGCCCTGTTTGTCCTCATTTTATGGCATTTGTCTATGTTGTTGGGTTTAATGAAATCAATTCGTTGTCAAAATTTAGGGATGCCGGATTAACGGGAATCTGCCCGGTTCGACCTCATTTGATGGCATTTGTCTATGTTGGTTGGGTTTAATGAAATCAATTCCGTTGTCAAAA
Organism: Doryteuthis pealeii; assembly: GCA_023376005.1. Lineage (NCBI taxonomy): Eukaryota > Metazoa > Mollusca > Cephalopoda > Myopsida > Loliginidae > Doryteuthis > Doryteuthis pealeii. The sequence continues at coordinate 2,271,027 of CM042139.1, read as the reverse complement.
TTTGCGGATGCCGGATTAACGGGAATCTGCCCTGTTTGACCTCATTTGATGGCATTTGTCTATGTTGGTTGGGTTTAATGAAATCAATTCCGTTGTCAAAATTTAAGGGATGCCGGATTAACGGGAATCTGCCCGGTTGACCTCATTTGATGGCATTTGTCTATGTTGGTTGGGTTTAATGAAATCAATTCCGTTGTCAAAATTGATAGGGATGCCGGATTAACGGGAATCTGCCCGGTTCGACCTCATTTGATGGCATTTGTCTATGTTGGTTGGGTTTAATGAAATCAATTCCGTTGTCAAAATTTCAGGGATGCCGGATTAACGGAATCTGCCCTGTTTGACCTCATTTGATGGCATTTGTCTATGTTGGTTGGGTTAATGAAATCAATTCCGTTGTCAAAATTTGCAGGGATGCCGGATTAACGGTAATCTGCCCTGTTTGTCCTCATTTGATGGCATTTGTCTATGTTGGTGGGGTTTAATGAAATCAATTCCGTTGTCAAAATTTGAAGGGATGCTGGATTAACGGGAATCTGCCCTGTTCGACCTCATTTGATGGCATTAGTCTATGTTGGTTGGGTTTAATGAAATCAATTACGTTGTCAAAATTTGCAGGGATCCGGATTAACGGGAATCTGCCCTGTTCGACCTCATTTGATGGCATTTGTCTATGTTGGTGGGGTTTAATTAAATCAATTCCGTTGTCAAAATTTGCAGATATGCCGGATTAACGGGAATCTGCCCGGTTTGTCCTCATTTGATGGCATTAGTCTATGTTGGTTGGGTTTAATGAAATCAATTCCGATGTCAAAACTTGCAGGGATGCCGGATTAACCGGAATCTGCCCGGTTCAACCTCATTTGATGGCATTTGTCTATGTTGGTTGGTTTAATGAAATCAATTCCGTTGTAAAATTTGCAGGATGCGGATTAACGGGAATCTGCCCTCTTTGTCCTCATTTGATGGCATTTGTCTATGTTGGTTGGGTTTAATGAAATCAATTCCGTTGTCAAAATTTGCCGTGATGCTGGATTAACGGGAATCTGCCCTGTTTGACCTCATTTGATGGCATTTGTCTATGTTGGTTGGGTTTAATGAAATCAATTCCGATGTCAAAATTTATAGGGATTCCGGATTAACGGGAATCTGTCAGGTATGACCTCATTTGATGGCATTTGTCTATGTTGGTTGGGTTTAATGAAATCAATTCCGTTGTCAAAATTTGCCGGATGCCGGATTAACGGGAATCTGCCCTGTTCGACCTCATTTGATGGCATTTGTCTATGTTGGTTGGGTTTAATGAAATCAATTCCGTTGTCAAAATTTGCGGGGATGCGGATTAACGGAATCTGCCCTGTTTCCTCATTTTATGGCATTTGTCTATGTTTGTTGGGTTTAATGAAATCAATTTCGTTGTCAAAATTTAAGGGATGCCGGATGAACGGGAATCTGCCCGGTTCCACCTCATTTGATGGCATTTGTCTATGTTGGTTGGGTTTAATGAAATCAATTCCGTTGTCAAAATTTGGAGGGATGCCGGATTAACGGGAATCTGCCCGTTCGACCTCTTTGATGGCATTTGTCTATGTTGTTGGGTTTAATAAAAATCAATTCCGTTGTCAAAATTTGCAGGGATGCGCATTAACGGAATCTGCCCGGTTCGACATCATTTGATGGCATTTGTCTATGTTGGTTGGGTTTAATTAAATCAATTCCATTTTCACAATTTGCAGAGATTCCGGATTAACGGGAATTCACCCAGGTCGGCCTCATTTGATATCATTTTTCATGTTGTTTGTGTGTAATGAAATCAATTACCCCGTTCAAATTTGCAGTTGCACCGGATTAACGGGAATCAATCCTTTTCGGTGTTATTCGATTGTCTTTTCCATGTTGTGTGTGTTTAATGAAATCAATTTCTTTTTGGCCGATTATATATTGCTAGTTCTTGTTGCTTGGATTTAATACAATCAATTTCCAACATGATTCATTTAAATGCTCGTTCAGTTAGAATCAACATCATTTATAAAGACAACAAACCAAAATTAATGTCATTTTTATTTTGAACTTTGATCCACATTGTTTTGTATTTAATAGATTTACTATTTGAATGAAGATCATATTTACACAACGCCATTATTTTTAGAAAAATATGTAGTATTGAAGTATATTTAACCAAGAAATTCAATATTGATCACAGTTGTTTTGGGTTTTTTTTCAATAGAAAAATATGTTGCCCCAAATAAATAAGTCAGCAAAGGATAATAAAACCCTTAGGCAATACAATCCATCAACATTATCAAGTGGAAAGCAGATAACGGAAAAATCTGCCTAATTAAATAACTGTACATCCGTCTAAATGTTATACTACATATAGTATCGTATAACCGGCTTAACCTCGTACTGCATAGAACAACCATTCAAACTCCTTTTCCTTGTTCTTCCCTAAAGGACAAAACCACAGTTCATATAATCCAACCGTTTAATCCAATCTCCCACTAGCATAGTTGAGACATTCTCAGTGACAAGGTGCCGTTGACTCCATATCCACTCTCCCTTAACTTAAACATATATATATATATATATATATATATATATATATATATATATATATATATATATATAGGTGTGTGTGTGTGTAATTAAATAATTACGACAGCAAACTCGGCAGTGTATAGTGATCTTCTCCCCTCCGACAGAGATCGAACCCGTGAGAGATCACGTATACCCTGCGATGAACCTAATATAGGGGAAAAAGCTGTCCACTATTCCGCACGTCGCACGTGTTTCTGTCGTATTATTTAATTATACACATTTCCCTCTATGTAACTTATATATATATATATATATATATATATATATATGTGTGTGTGTGTGTGTGTGTGTGTGTGTCTGTGTGTGTGTCTGTGTCTGTATGTGCAGTTTGTTGTAGATAATAATCAGATTGATGTTTCTTTCATATTGACGACCTGATTTAAAATCACCTGATTTATTTCAACTTTGAACATGTGTGAAAACATTAATTTCTTGTCAGTCAGGATGCAAATGTCGCTTAAATTATTATAAGTGTTTTCGATTAAAATTGACACAGAAAAGGAAACAGAAGATAAAATTCTGTCCTACTTCTGTCGTTCTTTTGCAATAGAAACACTTCTTATGAAACTGAATTTCCGGAATTTCCATATTATTTCGAAGTCAGTAGATTTACAATTAAAATCACCCCGCACATTAGCAGGAAAGTGATATTTTATGTATAATCCAACACCATCATATAGAAAAAAAAACATGATATCGAAGAATACGTAACCAGTTATATCAATATTGGTCACAGTTAGATTTTCAGTAGATTTCCACTTTTTCCGATACATTAATAACATCGAATGATATATTTAAAAGTGTAGCTATATTAAATCAGGAGTTTTTAGATTTGTGTGGAGAATAGAGAGATTCAACATTTATATTAAAAGTATTTAGTTCACAGACTGAAATGAAGCACAGGACAATAATGTGAGATATCGATTCATCAATACCGTAATCATTTAAATTCGGCAAATTTGAAAAGACTTTATGCCATTACACAAATATGATACTCGTCTAAAGTTGTATTAAATGCGAAATGATTTTAACGTTCTTCATTTAATTCCGTTTTCAACACTGTCGTAGCAAATCTTCTACTCTCTTTCTACTTCTTTGCTTCATTCACCTATAACGGGATTAATAGTTTCGTCTCCATACATCCTACACTTGCTATTCTGTTGTGTCTTATCTATTTTCGCTTTGATATAATTGGCCCTGCGGCGTTATTTTGTGGCGCTATTATTAGAGATTCAGTTTATCCCTTGAGATTTCTCTTCCTTAGCCACACCCAGGTCTTCTCGTGTGTAGACTTTACAGTTTTTCACTTGACGTATCTATTATTATTATTATTATTATTATTATTATTATTATTATTATTATTATTATCACTCCTTTTGAGTTTTTCATATCATTGTTAGCGGATGGTTTTTCACTGGTATCTGAGTGACAACAAGTCTCCTCAAGTCTCCAGGACTCTTCTGAGTATTCTAGCCGATTGCAGCAATGCCGTAGTCTTGATGGTCTCAATTTTCCTCTGATTTTCAGGTCCTCCAGTCTTTTTTTAGTTTTTATGTTTTTTAAGTTTATTGGAAAATGATCTTTCTTTTGCATGGCGAATTAGTAAAAGGCTCCCAATCGGTAGGTAGACCACGCCTACCCTTTAAAGATGTCTGCGGGAGAGACATGAGGATATGCCACATTCACACAAACACATGGGAGGTAAATGCAGAAAATCGAGCGGCCTGGTGCCTTAACGTTAAGCAAGGCACGAAGAGGGGTGAGGTGGAGAGGAGAGTATGCTCGACAGCAAAGAGAGCCAGAAAGATGGAGAAAAGTCAGCAGTCCCAGAAAGCATTACAGTTTGTGTGAAGTCAGTGCACCAAAGACTGTCACTCAGGTATAGGCCTGCTTAGTCACTTGCACAGATGAAGATAATTTATTTATTTACTTATTTATTTTTGGACACTGCGCCATCGTCCTTAGTGGAGGGAAAGGTGCCAAAAACAGCACAACAGTATTATACAAACAAATTCTTGACAGTTGTTAGATTGGTCACACGTCGGCTAGTATTTTTTGCATCGATGAATAAATTGCTAGATTTTCATTTTTTGTGTTCAATGATAACAATTTGATGAAAGCTGATTTGAACTTAATTATATCATGATCGGCCAAATTTTGAAAAGTCCGCCAATGTTGCTATCTATTCTTAAGAATATTATGTTGCGTTGTTTTTCTCGACGATAATTGCCGGTGACAGTGTAACGTAGTAACATGGTCACAGTACCAAAAACGATATATGTAGTATGGCGGGTCTTGTCAACGTGCCTCCAAATTCACGACACTAAAAAGGTATTTGTTACGCGGCGGTCGCTTTCGATAAAAAAGATACAACGCTTGAGATATATCGTTACAAGGGCTTAGCATTTATTTTAGGGCTCGTGTCGTGGCTCTGTTTCGGAGAGAAGGGAAGGTAGAGAGAAAGAGAGAGAGAGGGGACACTGTTAAATTACTGTAATCCCACACTAGGGACCAGAGGCCCGTCCGAACTCTACGCCGCCGGAAAGCATAAAAGGCCGATCTTGTTGTTCCTCGTTTCTCGTCACCACGTGACTTCCGGTTCCGGTCAACACCCGAAACTTCCGGTTGGCTTCCAGTTTCTCATCCGGGGTTCATACCTCGATCAAATTACCGCCAACCCGTTGTGTGTCCATTACTCTTTTTTTTAACCTTTACTTTCTCTTATTTCTTCTTCCTCTCTTTCTATAGCAGTTCACCCAAAACTCCGGACCTTCAGAATCACGTTACACAAAGATGACATGAAGATATGTCGTTGAGTCCAAATCAGGAAAATGTTTTTAAAAAAATGTAAATACATTATCAAATAAAAACCATCATTCACTTTATTACTGTTTCAAATTCCCGCTCGAACGGCGGATTTAATTCAACAGGATGTAGACTAGCATTTTTTGCGTTGATGAATAAATTGCTAGATTTTCCTCTTTCTGTTAAATGATAACAGTTTTATCAAAGTTAAATTTATCATTCCTTCATTCATTGGCATTTCAGTCTCGGAAGACTATAATATAGTTTTTGTGCCCCTGAAGTTACAGCGCTTCCTGTGACTATGAAGTCCAATTGGCTCCAAAACCATTCTCGACCACAACTGTGGAAAGTTAATTTAAACTTATTTTTATCATATTCGTCGAAAATTTTTTAAAAAAAGTCCATCAACATTGTATATCTACAGTTTTTGGCGGCAGTCACGTAGTTCATACCACTGATTTCCTTTTTAAGTGGATGCTACATGAACATAGCTTTATGCAAAATTCATTTTTTTTGTCTGCTGTGAAAGTAATATAATTCTTAATTCATATCAAGAGATATTGAACATATTTTTGAGCGATTCCTCGCTGAATAATCTCATGTTTCTCCCAACGTCGAATTCCTGTCTGCGAGTTATGCTTCCAGGCTTTACATTTTATCCGAACATGATCAACCTTCAACCTATTGGAATTAACCAAAAAAATCTTCCGTTTTTTTTAACTTAAACTTTCTTTGAAAAATCTGTGGAAGAGTTGAAAGTGTCTTACGAGGCGTGATTATTTCAATGGCTTGTGAGTCGTGTCACAGCAATTTCTTCCGTTTTTCTTTCGAGACAAAAAAAACAAGAGCAATCTATAGAATTGGTGATAGCAGTATGTTAACCCTGTCATCATCTAAAAAGAAAGAAACATAAAAAATGTCTCCCTATCTTACGGCTCTATTTGCAACTTTTTCAATCAATCAAATTAAGTTTTCTTAAGTTTTCAGAAGAAATCGCCTCATGCAATGTTAATGCGTTTGTTGAAATGCTTAATCCGGTGACGGTAAATATGGATAATTTGAAAAGGCTTTGAATTTAGCCGCAAATTCATCTCAGCAGAAAAAAAATCAGTGGTCAATGGAAAGTGATAGAATTATTTTCAGAGTTTCTGCCTCCAAATATATATATATATATATATATATATATATATATATATATATATATATATATATATGAAGTAAAGAAATAACAAAAGACTTTGTTGTTTCTTATATATTTGCTCTGTGACTCTAAAATTAAGAGCACACATTGAGCTCTCAAACTGCGACAGTTTTTTAAATAAAACTATTGTGTCGTAAGGAAGATTTCTTCTCTTGACTTTTGGATTATATATATATATATATATATATATATATATATATATATATATATATATGTGACAGAGAACACGAGGTGAGTGGCGGGTGAAGGCTTGCCGTATTCTCGAAGGAAGCGGGCTAGGCTTTGCCTAGCGTGGCGTGTAGGACCGATCTAGAATCGAACCCGTGTCTTTCAGAATCCGAAAGGGCGACACATTGGTGCGGGCATCGGAGTCGAGATGCCACAGTCCCGTATGTGAGCGCAGACGCCCGGTGATAGGGGGAAACGGTGTATAAGTAGAAGTGGGGTGATTGCAGAAATGAGTGTTGCGACATTAGCTGCTAAGGATTGTATCGACGACGACGACGACGACGACGACGAAGTCGGTGTTTTTGCCTGCGAGAAGGCGTTTGACTTGCTTTTTTCGCCCCTCCATCAGCAAAGACCTGTTGATTTAAATATTTATTTTTTCCCCTCTATTTTTTCCTTATATATATATATATATATATATATATATATATATATATATATATATATATTAATACACGTGTTCCTTAATTGTACTACCGTTATCATTTTACAAAACTTTCTAGTTGAAAATGCGACCGTCCAAAACCATCCAAGATGAAATGTAAATCCTGATTATCTGGTGTCGCTTGATAACCGAATTCTTATTTCTTATGAGTATCGTCCCCTCGGCTAAATAATACACCATTCCATTTTTATCATAAAGAAAAAGGACATACTACAAAAAATTGATAAGAAAGAAAGAGAGTAGGTAAACAAATAGAGAGAGAGGGAGTGAGCGTAGAAGCCATAACGCTAATTTGTTTCAATCGAACAAAATAAACAGAAGAAAAAAAAGAATGAGAGAGGGAAGATTATTATACTTTTTACATACTGAACTATTTAATAATAGCTCTTAATGAATATATCAAATGTTGTAATAATTGAATTATCATACTGTGGTGCAACCACAGGTAGTGATATTTATCATTCTGGCTAAAACTTTCAACAAAACTTGATCTCGTATTGCCAGAGGCTCGGCTTCCCTCTTGTAAATCGTATTTTTATGAGAAGAGATATCATCGTCACGTTTGTGTTACGAAATAGAAAAGAACATTTCTCTTTTTATTGTGCTGTAAGGAATCATCTAAGAGATGTAAGGATATCAACGTTTATCCTTTGTTGTTCTTGAACACCTTGAAATATTCATTGTCTTCATAGCAACGCAGGTATTGTGACATTTTTTAAAATAAGGAGTTACTTACAATCAGCTTCCAGATCGCGTATTATACAGTGAAAAAGTTCAGATGAAAATTCTGGTGTGTCGTTTAAGCAGAAAATGTCTAATCTATTGGTTTCCAAGAGGACCAAATTCTCTGGACCTTTAGGTGGTAGATTCAACTTGAACGGCGATCCGGGATGTTTATCACGTGATAATCTCGAATCTCTCTCCTCTCCCCTCTACCTGTAAGCGACTTTCGATCGACTTACCTTCTGCGGTTCGTGTGTCCGTATCTTGTTCATGCCAGGCCAAGTCCTTCTACTCTAGTCCTTTCTCTTTCCCATTGTCTCTCTCTCGTCTACGTCTCTTCTTGTTCAGTGAGTGCGTCGCTAGCTCCTCTTATTATATGGAGACTGCATCGCTAAGCAAAACAATGAAGCCTTTGAATGTCGACGTGCAACCCTAGAAGAGACCATGCCTGTCACTCACACCAGTTCTGAATAGATTTTTGTTATGCTACTTGTAACTATTGTAAATAGTTTTTTGTTCCTTTAGTTCCACTTAAGCAGATCGGCTATCGACCATTCACTGGTTGTCGTCTCTTTAATTTGTTCCTTTGTGTACGTTGTCTCCCCAAATAACTGACAATATATTAAATCGAATAGACAGTTTCTGTCCGCCCCCACAAAAAAAAGACAAACGTTTATGTTTGAAGACAATTTAAAGAAAAAATCCCAAAGTTCCAATCATTCTTAGAATTATAAAGATAGTCCATTTCAATCTTTCTTCAGAATGGATAGACGACGTGTTCACAAATTCTTTGTATAATAAACTATAATCTATTTTGAAGCAAAGGCAATTTTAAGAAATGGGGTTAAGAAGATTATGCTGCGCCTAAATTTGATTGATTGATTTAAAGTCATGTCAACCAGTCTTGGTTTATCTTAGAACTAGAGGTCAGTGAATCGGTTCTTGGCAGCTAAAACACTGCATTTTTTAAAACCTCCATGCTTCCTGTAATTCGACAGCACTATACCTGATATTCACTTCCATACACATACGCACGCGCACATGCATGTATACATATATATATATCATAAATGTATGCTATTCATTTTCCTGACATTAGTATATTATTTTATGTGTTATACGTCAGCCTTTGAAGAGTTGTGATGAACCCGACCACTATATTTCATTATCATATACCACACATATCTGCTAAACTAGCCTGAATTCAGAAGGTATTTTAACTTAAAACTGTTTTTAACTCTATCAGGATGGTTATCAAAAAGGAATTATCATTCCTAATCGCTAATGGTTCAAACAGACAATCCATATTTGTTTACAGTCTTATTAAAGCAACAATGCCAAAATGAATTTAAACTGGAAAGTCTATTATTTAATCCTCACGAACAGACGACCCACACTCTAACATAAATATTGTACATTATAATAGCTACGTATTCTACATTGATTGTCTAACTTTTGTGAGATTCCCTCTTGATGGGTTTCTCATTTTTTTAAAACTCATTTTTAAACACGTTGTTTTAGACTAATTTAAATTCATTTTTCTATTTACACTGATACGACCCTAACAGTCCAAGCCAGAGTACACCTAGGAGTAATGGTGAGATAGTTTAACGTTATACCAAGGACATTTGACCATTAGTCACTGCCTTCCAGCACATACATGCCATAAGGGCAATAAGGTTTGGACAATCATATAAGGGCTTGGGCTTGATGTAACCAGCTGATTGATAAGAGGTGGCCTCTCCGACAGCCTTAAGCGGCAAAAGCGGAATGCTGCATGCCATGGACTGCTTTAGCCACTAGGGTTCCATCCTTAAGCATCACGAGTCGCCACCCAAGGCCAATAGGTGGTCATATTGAGGGGTCTTATCCATCTGCAAACGTACAGGCGGTGTATTCTAAAGACCTATCTGACACGGCTCCCTGTCAGTGGCGAAGAGGTTTCCGAAATATATACGTAAAATATGAAAATCTTTGGAAAATTTCGAAATTTATGAGAGTTCGTTCTTTGAACAGAAAAATAAACTTTTTCAAAATGAAAATAAAAATATCAAAAAAATAACTGACCATAAAAATCGGTAAAATAAAACAGAAAATACGTATTTTCAATATAGTTGGTGTGTTAGTAGAGCATTTATTCAAAAACTAGTATCAACTAATGAATAAATTAAAACCTAGTTCAATTATAACAGTTTATTTAACAAAAAAACACTGATTAACAATATAAACGTCCTTAATATGTATAGAATCAAGTTTGAGAGACCTACGGTGTGATAAGAGGAATTTAGAGGATATCTGGTATCTTTTGTTTTAGTCAACTCTCGGAGATAATCTCTGGTTGTCTGCTTTTGGAACTGGCTTCAAATCTCTATCTGAGCCTGGCGCCAAAATTCCTGGGCACGTCACGTCATTGCTTTTTCCAATCATACAAAGAATCCCCCCACACACACACACACACTTAACTCAACAGGAATGAACGTATTTTACTGACCAACAAAGTTAATGTTGTGAAAATTCTATTTCATTTTTTATTAAATAAGCAGAAAAGCCTTTAAGGTTCACGAAATACGATGCCTGACTGAATATTTGAGAATGGTCCGTAATTCTATTTCTGTGTAATTTTGCATTAGCCTTAAAGAGAATTGTCTAACAAAATCACAGGGTATATATGCCAAACATATTTAATAATAATCTTATAACCAATGATTAGGAGGCTATAAGCAAAAATGCGATCGGCAGAAAAGGGTTAATTACTTTGCTGCACGTGATTTGATCGTAAGAGTCTAATGGAAAAATGCAAAACAAGAAATATAATTCTATCATTTTTATGAATATAATTAAATCATTAATTAGACAGTTGATACTTCAGGGCCTCGTAGATTGTATTACGTGCAATCAGTTGCTCAGTCTTCTTCTTTCTTTTTTTCTTTCTTTTTTTTTTTTCTTTTTCTTTTCTCGTTTGCCATGCACACACTTGTAATATAATTCGAGCACAAAACATTCAGATATAAAATCACACTCAAGTGTATGAAGAATCACACATTAATTTGAGATAATTAAATCAAAATACAAACCTATTTGGGAAATTTAATGAAATGATTTAGAAAAATCACTACAAATGAAATCAAATATCATCGTCTCGCGCGAGGGGGGGGGCTGTTTGTTTTGTTTTTTGTTGTTCTATTTTTTTTTTCATTCTTGCAGTAGAATGGTTTTAATTTTGAAACGCTTGACTGTCAAATGCAACGGGAAATGTTTAAATTGATATTGCTGAGATGGCGGAAAGTAAGTTCAACGACCGAAATGAAATATTATCAATATTGCTGAATGGTAAATTATGAAATACTAAACCTAATACAAAAATGAATGTATACTATCTATCTCTCACTCACTCTCACTCACTCTCTCTCTCTCATTCTATCTATCTATCTATCTATCTATCTCACTCACGCTCTCTTCCCCCCTCTCTCTCTATATATATTTAAATCAGAGAGGAGAAGGATGATTGCTCTGAGAAATCAAAACCTTATTCATAGATTCTGTTAAGAACTTTAAAAAAAATACGTGTATAGAGTTTATTTAATAACGAGGGAATACATTATATATATATATATATATATATAAGTCATCCACAAACACGTGTTTCGGCGTTTCACACCTTCAGTGTGGCTAGACACAACAACTAACTCCGACAAGATGCGAACCGCGACTGAATTTACGCCTGTCCGATCGTTAACCTCTGGGCCATTGTCTGCTGCTGTTGATGAGTGGTGTTTTAACTGTTTTAAATACATACATCTGTGTATATACTTTACGATCACCAGAGATATCAAATCTGTAAACAGATGATCATAATATTATTATTATTACTAGCAATATATGCATATTTAAGTTTTAATATAATAAATATCATATCTGAATAAGACAATATATATATTATAGGAAGTAAAGAAAAAATATTAGTTATATATAAGGGATTTCTTTATCATATTCATTAAGATGAAAGCAAATAATAGAAATCAATAATACTAAGCATATATGCAAATAGATTCATACTATAAACTGATTTTGTTGTATATATAAATATTGCATAGAGGTATAAATAAAAATAAAATCATGGTAAATATGTAAATAACAAAGGAATAACTTGATAGTAATATAGTTTCAGTTACAGATGATGCGCATTGATTTGCAGACATTTTTGTATATAATGATTTTAATATCTAGGCCCGGTTAGCTCAGTCAGTAGAACGTTCGGCTAGAAATCACAAGGTTCCTAGTTCGATACTGATCCTCGCCAACTTAGCTTATGAGTAGCACAGGTATCTGTGCGGTAAAGTAATGAGCTGATGGTAGGTGTGGCGCTCCACCTCAGAAGCGAAAACAATCCCTTTGGTCTAGGGAAAAGAGGATTGGCTGATACCTAATTTAGGCTACCCCGACGACTTTACTTATTTTACTTATATCTAGTCCCTCAAAATATTCATTGTGTTTATATTATTTATTTAGTTCGGTAAATGACTAGAATTCTTTAAGTCTGAACTACTGATATTACGTAAAAATATTTACTTTTGTCTCGTTACCTCTACAACAATAATGTAAGTTTATTTATATAAATAGATGTATTCATATAATAGTTTTTTTACGTGGATTCTAAAAAGATATTTAGTAAAGTTCTTTCTTTTTTATTACATAACCCAATGTTATTTTCCAATCTTTGTATCGTGTAATTTACCGGGGTTATGCACTTAAATTCTATCATAAGATAATGTATGTAAATATTTATGTACATGTTTAATTCATTTAATATTTTGTTTTGATATTTTATTTTAAGATTATCAGCTTAAGATACCTTTTCATATTTTCCAGGTGGAGTTTCATTATAAATATATACTTTTTTTAAGTTTGATTAGGAATCTATTTAAAAAAAACGTAAAATGTATTTTTATTTTAAAATGACGCACGCACTCACACATCGATCCCTAGATACATATTTGTATATTTATGTGTTCATGTTTTCACACACCTACACACTTACACGCATATATATATATATATACTAATATCTAATGATTGACGTGTGCATTTTATACATACACATCCACACACATATAGTGTGTGTGCTAACATGCATACTCTCTCACACACACACACACACACACATATATATATATATATATATATATATATATATATATAAATGTGGGTCTAGAGATTGATATGTGCGCGTGTTATTTTACACATGCACACCCCACACACACGCGCACACACACACACACATACGCAAACATGCATATATATGTGATCGTCGGTGATGGATCACTGCATGTGTTATTTTTAAAGGAATTAAGATACATTTTATATATTTTTTAAATTTTTAATTTTTAATTTATGCTGTACATTTCTGTTATTGAGAATTTTTAAATCCATATATAGCTTTTATTTTATTCTTCTAAAAAAAACAGATAAAATGAGGAAAAATGTCTAAGTTCATACTTTAGATTTTAACAGATAAATATATTTAGTCTCTTTTGCCTTAATAAATTTTAACACATTTACTTCTTATTTTCAATTTTATTATTTACTTTCTAAAATAGTTTCCGGTGAGAGTTATTCATTCGATGTATTTATAAAAGTTGTTACATACAGGGTGAGCACAAAAGAACTCAATGATTTCACGTAATCATAGAATCAAAACTTATTGGAATAGGATTTGAATTATAACAACACCATATACATTAACTTAAAGTATTTCTCTGACATAATTGGTAGACTACCTACGAATTATAATAGTAGTATAGTTAGATTTTGGATTAAAATTCGTTAAAATTCAAGACCTGATGGGGTTAAATGATTGACACTCAGTAACATCAAGTTGACACCACGGTTTCCATCACAGGTAAACGTGAGAACAGAAATGCAGTTTAGTTATTTAGACAGTAGTTTTAGCGGGGAACACCATGATCTAGACACCGTCTTTGCTTCACTCCGGCCTCGGTTGAGAAGTCTGTTTGAAAATAAAATGTTGTGATTGTTGAGATTTTTCTAGATATAAGGTGTGTGCTAGATGCACGCTCTTACTTATAGATTAGGCCAGAATCATGTGATCTAACTCTTGGCCAATCACTGGCAGTACTCTGAGGCTGATACAATACTTAAACCGACCCTACTGGTCATAATTACTGTAACATTCATGGACGATTGACATAGGATTAAATCACTGGACCTTTACCAATACGGAGGATAGGACTCACCAAAGGATTCCATAACATAGGACTTTCTTTAAGCCCTTTTCAATTGGCTAAGGATGGCGTTTAAAAACTTTTCAGTGATCACTCAGAAAATAAGCCTTATGTCGTCTTTGAGAATAATGGCGAACGATCTATAGAAACAGAACTACGAAAAAGAAATAAAGTTGCATATATATATACACAGACACATATGCACATACACATACATATATACATATACATATATGCATATATACATACATAGATACATATATATTAACATATATATATATACACACACATACAGATACATATGCACACATACATATATACATATATATTTACATAGATACCTATATATGCATAGATACATATGCACACAGACACACACACACACACACACACACACACACACACACACACACACACACACACATACATATATATATATATTGTTTTATAAATATTTTATATTCTTTCAAAGAAATATGATACTGAATATGAAAGGATATTGGAAGCCATATATAAAAAAATCATTTCCATTTTATTTATTTCCGCGTGTTATGTTGTTTTGAAATTGAACATATATACAACATCCAAACAACTGAATTTTTGCTTGGGTGATTACATATCAATTTGCTTTTTGCGTGGAAGGAATTAACAACCTGCAAAACATCACTACATACGGTTCAACATCCAGATGAAGTTGAATGTCTTCAAGTCGGACTGATGCACTAACCAAAGACGTATGTCAACCTCTAACAGATCTTATTCAACTTTTTATTTTTTTCAAATTGAGCTAGGAAGAACAATGCGCCCTCAGAGTGTAAGTATTACACTTTAATGCAATCAAATATGTTTAATTAGAATAAGTAAGGAATTTAAATAAGATGGCATATAAAATGGGTACATAATTTTCTTATTTATATTTTAATTGATTTCTTTATAAAAATCATTCATACGATTTTAATACATTGGAGAATAAAACATTAACATCAGAGATCAATGTATATTAACTTGATATATTATATGGGTAAAGTTTTTAAGTGCCATCCTTGGCCAGTTGAAAAGGCTTAAAGAAAGTCCTGTGTTATGGAATCCTTTGGTAAGCGTATAAGCCCTATCCTGCGTATTGGTAAAAGTCCAGTGATTTAGTCTTATGTCCGTCATCAAAGAATGTCGCAGTAATTATGATGAGTAAGGTTGGTTTAAGTATTGTATCAACCTCAGAGTACTGCCAGTGATTGGCAAATAGATAGGTCACATGATTCTGGCCTAGTCTATAAGTTGGAGCGGGCATTTAGCACACACCTTATATGTCGAAATTCTCAACAATATGATTCGTTAAGTCATCCCCTCTTCACGAACACACACACACACATACACACACACACACACACACACACACATATATATATATATATGTATATATATATATATATATATATATAGGTGGTGTATGCGTGTGCGTTATTTGTGTTGTACTTATGTGGTTTATGTCTGAGTACTTACTTGTGGGTGCTTGCGTGTGCATGTATGTCGGTGGTTGAATGGTTGAGATAAATATGATAATAGTTTTATATTACATACTTTTAGTCTGACTTGTTGCCTGATTAATTTATCCGTTATTGTCGGTGTGTAGGAGGTTGGAAGGGTCAGTCCCGGTCAGTCTCATTTCTACTGAACTAATAGAAAATCATCTGTTGATCCTGATCACAAGATTATTCTATTTATCCTTTAAGCTAATTTTAATCACAGACTCGACTTTTTATTGGTCTTGTAGATTTCTCTAATTCAAGTGATTTCTCTATTTCTCCTTGATTTTTTTGCCTTTAGACAACAAGAAAAAAGAATATGAATAAAAGATTTGCTGGAAAAATATAGAAATATTACACGTTAATACCATGACGACAAAAAGCAGAGACTTTCTGTTATATACCCAACATCAGGTATATAAACGGGGAGAGTTAATCACGGGTGTATACTAGAGAGAGAGAGAGAGAGAGAGAGAGAGAGAGAGAGAGAGAGAGAGAGAGAGAGAGTGAGTGAGTGACAGATAGACAGATTATAGATAGGGTAGAGTTGATAGCTGATGAGAATTATTACTTTTAACTCTGTTTCTTCTGGTTACTGCTTGTTGCTTACTGCTTCTTCGTCTTGTGGTTCTATTTCGTCCAACTCCATTTTCTTTGGGCTGACTTATATCCGCTGGGGGTTGATTTTCTTTATTGTTCTTGGATTCCTCTTACAGGTCTGGGCTGTACATTGTCTTTTATAGTTAATTAACAAATACAACAACTTGTTCGTTTCTTGATCAAGTTTTATTTTCTTGGCCCATGATTACGCCGTAGAGAGAGACGGACCCTGGAGATTACAATACGTCTACTTTCCTTAAAAGCTGTCTCGCTTCTGCTAATTAAACTAAGTTATACTCACGCGTCTCTAATGGTGCATTTTCAAGGGGTTAAAAGGTCATTAATCGCTACAGTGTAATTTTCTATGGGCTCCGATATTTTTAATCTAACGGCCCTAATTCCAATTTCTAGCTACAGGCGAATTCACAATTTATGACCGCTCATAAATTGTAACATTTCGATCGACAATTTGATACTGAGTAGTTCAATGTAAATATTGATGTTTGATATGCATGTTTAACAATAGTTGATTTTCAATTAAACAATTTATAAATTATTGGTTGGTTGGATTTTATGGCATGTCAACCCTTGTTTAACATAATGTGGGGAGCCATGAGGTGTAACACTGTCGTGTAAGTTAGCACAAAGATTACGAGTTAGATAAGAATGGAAAAGTTTGAGGATGAATCCTCATAGAACACATGGCAGTGTTTCTATTGGATGAGCCGTGAGACGTGGTGAAGTGTGTGTGTGAGAGAGAGAAAGAGAGAGAGAGGAGGAGGGGAGTGAAAGGTTAGAGTGTGAACTGAGTCTAGGATGATGCGTTGAGAGAGTAAGACATGGGCTCTTGCTTTATGGCAGTTTTGTTTTGGGGAAAATAACAATCTCATGAGAAAAAGAAGTGATGTTGTGTTATTACTAATAGCTATAAATAACCCTAGGCATGATGTCCCCCAGCTTCCCAAGGTGGCTCCCAGACTCCAAACATCCAGAAATTGACAGCTGAATGATCATCGGTCCAGTAACCAAAGATTCGAGTCTCTCCAATATAATAACGGTCCAGAGATAAGTATACACTTCTTTCTACTCTCAACACATCATCACTCTATTCTGACAATGAGTGTCATAACATAACACCTTGTTGGGTTATTTTATACCGAAGACATTTTTCTTATATATATATATATATATATATATATATATATATATATATAAAAAGGATATGAAAACACACAATGCAGTTAAAATGAAAATGTTTTATATAATATTCATAGCTAATATTGAACAATATTTCGATTTATAAACATCATCTTCAGAGCTTGTTTTTTTATTCCGAGAGAGAAGCTGGAAATATTTGAATTCAAAACGAAAACATTGATGTTTGAATTCAAATATTTTCAACTTCTCTCTCGATGAGTCCGGAATAAAAAAAAAACAGCTCTGGAGATGATTTTATAAATCGAACTATTGTTCAATATTAGCTATGAATATTATATAAAATATTTTCATTTTAACAGCATTGTGTGTTTTCATATGCTTTTATCTATATTTATACCGTCGGATTCATTTCCTTACCTTAACTTATATATATATATATATATATATATATATATATATATATATATATATATATATATATATATATATGAACAAAAAGGCGCATCTGACATCACGTAAACATGAAACACGAGAATACAGTTAAAAAAACGCACACATTTAACCATTTGTACCATTTCTTTCATTTTCAAAAGCTATTTCGTTTTACCTGACGAATGCACTAGCATGAAACCGCTCGGTCATAACAATTGTTCATATGTTAATAAATAAAAGCTAAACCTTATATTTTTTCATTTATATATATATATGATGTCACGCTACATAAACTTTTAATAAATCTAACGATGGAATAATGTCCAAAAGAAATGGTTGAAGAAGAAATAACACGGTCTAATCTTATTATGGTTTATGCGATGTGTAAAACTGAAATGGACACCAGATAAAATTCCAACGTGTTCATATAATAAACTGAAATGTAAACATTAAATTTGGAATTGTGTAAAATAAGATTAAGAAAATAATTTCTCAAAGATTTGAAATAAATCCTTTGCATTCAATAACTTTTAGAAAGGCGAATAGTAACAGTTCTTTTATATGGATTTTAAATTGAGAAAAAAACACAATTGAAATAACATGTTCTTTCGTTGATATGGAAACAACAGTTTGCCAGGAGAAACTGTTGTTAAAGTCATTTTATAAAGTTTGATGCATTCATTGAAGTATTTTAATCCGAATTGCTGTTATACATTATGTCAAGTGCATTATAGTGTACTAGCAAGACCTGTGGATATACTAATGAATTTAATTATTAAAACATTTGATATGTTTACTTAAGATCTATTGTTAAATGTACAATGATCTTGATTTAACTCTCTCTCTCTTCCTCTCTCTCTCTCTCTCTCTCTCTCTCTCTCTCTCTCTCTCTCTCTCTCTCTCTCTCTCATTTTTCTCTTTCCTTCTTTTCATCTTTTCCTTGTGTTCGATTGAAACATATTAGCGTTATTGTTTCCCTGCGATTACACCCTCTCTCTATCTTTACACTACTTTTTTCTTTCTTTCTTTACTTCTTATATTTTTTGTGTGGCATGTCCTTTTTCTTCCCTTTCTTTCTTTATGATAAAAACGGAATTAAGAATTCAAACAATAAGCAAGGCCTGATACTCAGGATTTACTTTTTTAGCCAGAGGGTGTTGCAAGATGATAACGGTTGTGCAATTCTGGAACACGATAATCAATATATAGATAAAGTAAAATGAATTACTTGAACCAATATATTTTGCAGTGATTTAAATATCTCTAATAAAACTGTTTTTAACTATTATTTAAACAAATAATATAACAATTGTTTATAATAAAAAAATTGTAAGTGTAGATGTATATATTATTTTTCTTCTTGCGTTAATGTTTTATTCTCCAAGCATTTTTAAATAAGATTTCAAAGGATCCAGAAAAAAAGTAAAATTGTCACCTACCCGCTACAATTTTTCTGAACCTTTTTCCAGGTGTAGTTTATGTTAATGTTTGACAATCTCCAAAATTTGAGATTCCAATTCCAAAAATTGGCGGAGTTTTGTCGATTTTTAGCTTTCCAAATTTGGTGGAGTTCGCGAAAAATGGCAACGTTTTGTAATTTATTTTTATCAGTAGAATGAGTTCTAGAGCTTCCCTACAACTAAAAATTGGTTTATTAAAAGCAAGATCAATATCCCGATGTGGCACTGTATCTATGACAATTTTTTTTCTAGATTATATCACCTACATTGAACATTATTTGCACCAAAAAGATAGTTTGATTTTGCTCAAAACCGAAGCTACATCAGTTAAAATTTTGCAAATTCGAAAAATTGAACGGTGGGGGGTGGGGTGAAATGGCCTGGGTGATTTGACATGGAATTTCCCATGAGGTTTTTTACTTCAAAAATATCAGGACGTAAATGAAAAAAAAATCTTTCTCTTCCTCTCCCTCTCTTTCTCTTCTCTCTCTCCTTCTCTCTCTCTCTCTCTCTCTCTCTCTCTCTCTCTCTCTCTCTCTCTCTCTCTATTTTTCTCTTCCCCCCTCTCTCTCTCACTCACACTTGTTAATTTTTAGTTAATCACAATAACTTGACGCACTTTCAGAAATAACTTCGCGAAAAACGAATTCTTTTATTTCGGTATTTTCAATTAATTCCATTTCTTCTTTTAATAAATGGATTATAACATCGCTCAATAGAGAAAAAATGATTTTTTCATCTTTAAATAAACTGAAATAATTTCCCCGATGAATAAATTCAAGTGATTAATCTTTTTAAAATTGGAAACAGAAGTGTGTCTCCATTCGTGCCAGATGCAAATGTATACATGTAAAATTTTGCATTTAATTCAAGGAAATCACAATTAAATTTATGAGCAAAAATATCCGACATCAAGCGCAAATATTTCAATTTTAATGAATATATATTAAATTAGAAAGAAACATGAAACTAAACAAAAACGAATATAAAAAGAGTAAATTTATTTTATTTTAATTGATTTTCATATGAATTTATACATAGGATTGATTTGATATGTCTGAGAATAAAACAATATTATAAATCAATAACTCCCAGTAATTATTTATTAAAATCGATTTTGTTAAAACCAGTGTGCAAATTATCCGCACCACATACTATGTAAATCTTTATTTCTTTGTGACATATAAGGTACATTGCAGAATTTCTAACACATTAATAACATGGGGTCTTTAGGGTCTGTGGGTCCGTGTCTTAGGTCTCTGGACTATTAATGAAATTAACAGCGTCATCCCAGGAGGCCATCCCCCTAGGCAATAAATGTCCCCTTGATTTAAAGGGGCATGACTGTGTTTATTGCCCAGTGCCTGAGATACTTCTCTTGAGGGGAATGCTGACGGGATCGATGCATTTTTGCACCCGCCAATCCAATGAGTTTCGGCTCGTGAGTGGTCCCACATTAATAAGGCCTTCTACTTGACCCGCATACGTGGGATGCGAAGTAAATAATTATTAATATAGGTTGTTTTTGAGACAAAGCTAATTCAGCTCGACTTCATAGAGAATTTGTTAATAAATAAAATGCTAATTAAGATTAAATAATGATTATTTAATAATCATTGAAAATATAATGTAAATAACAAAGTGAATTGTGACGTTGGTGGTGACATAGTTCATTACAGACAGACATATAGATAATTTCTATCATAATAAGATTTATGAATGCAGTTAGCATCCATATATTGTATCAGCGTCGTGGGGATCGTAGGGTCATTCTGATTTAGATGGGACGTTCATAAACAAAGTCATCGATGGAATAATTGTTTTGATGAAATGATAAAAAATACCAACTACATAATGCTCATGTTCCTTATTTGTACGACTGTTATCATCTTGCAACAACCTTTGGTTTAAATGACACTGTCCAAACCGTAGATGAAGACTATCAGTTGTTACTTATCTGCTGAATTCTTATTTCTTATGAGTGTCGTCACCTCGTCTAAATAATGGACTAGTCCGTTTTATTATAAAGAAAAAAAAGGAAGATAAATGACATGGTACATAGAAAGAATATAATAAGAAAGAAAGGACGTTAAGTCAAGATTATTATACTTTTTACATATTGAACTATTTTGCAAGAGCTCTTAAATAAACACATCTATCATCATCATCATCATCATCCTCATGTTGTGTTAGCTGCGCGTATATCCATGACAATCTCTCACCAACCATCCCAATCATTCATTGACACCGGGAGTGCCCCCGACAGCATGTTGTATCCGCACAGAGCTGGTCTTTGTAGGTCTTTGCTGGATGACCCGCAGTAGAATGTCCATCTGCTGGTTTCATTGAAGGACAACACGTATGAGTTCATCCCAACTTCTCCAGGAAGCAAGAAATTATTATACCGTGGTATATCCAACCATCCCCATCCTCCATTGACCCCAGGAGGTCGTCCACCAAGCATGCAGTATCCGCACAGACCTGGTCTATGTATGTCTTCACTAGTCGACCCGCACTGGCATGTCCATATGCTGGTATCCATTGAAGGAGGTCACTTAGGAGTTCACACTTACTACCATCAGCTCCTTGCTTTACAGCACAGCTCACTGTGCTACTCATACACTGAGTTGGCGAGGGCCGGTATTGAACTATGAACGTTGAGGTTCTCAGCCGAATACTCTACCGACCGGGCTAAACCGGTCCTAACCGTGTGCAAAAATAATAAAGAAACAACTACACACAAATATAAATAAAATGTACACTGTATGCAATTCTCAAACCTCTATGCTTATAATAACCTTAGACGGTTTGGCATGCCATTAGAATCAAGTAATACAATTTTTCGGAAATTCACATCATTATTTACACAACCCCTTCCCCACGATGTGACACAAGTTAAATATTTTAGCAGAGTACAGCTGAGTAAAATTTAGACTTTTCCTTATAAGGTTAAATAGGTTTTAAAAAATGAGTTTAAAAAATGTTGGATATCCATCAAGAATGAATAAAAGAAAATGTTTTCGGCATGAAATAGACCAACAAGGGTTGACGTGCCGTAAAATCCAACAACCAACCAACAAACAATCAATCATCATCATCATGTCGCGCTGTTGGCACGGATATCCATGACAATCTCTCTCCATCCGCCCCTATCGCTCATCATTCTCGCGAGGTCCTCTGTGCAGCATCCTGTATCCGCACAGAGCTGATCAATGTACGTCTTTGCTGGTCGGGCCACACTGGCGTGCCCATGTGCTGGCTTCCACAGGAGGACGTCGCTTATGAGTTCGTCCTTGCTTCTCCAGCAGTGCCACCACTTATCATGCATTACTAGAAGTGTGAGATCAAATATCCTCAAAACCTCTATAAATTTTGAGCAGTGTCTACTTAAAAATATAGCACCCATATAATGTAATATATATTATATATATATATTCTAGAGAGAGCTCAACTTCCCAGCCTGTGTTCTCTACCGAGATAGCGTCATCACCAATGGCTGGGCCATGTCCACCGGAGGGATGATGTACGAATCACGAAGGACATCCTCTGTAGAGCTTTCGTCTGGTAAGAGACAGATTGGTCGCCCACAGCTGCGTTTTTAAAGATGTCTGCATGAATGATCTCAACTGCTTGGACATTACCCCTTCCAGCTGGGAAAAATTTGGCTTAAGACCGCCCTCGGTGGCAGCAGGCTCTTCGTAGTGGGCTGGACATGTCTGAATTCACCCAGGCGCAACACCATGAAGCTAAGAGACCCAGAAGAAAGCGGTGGCAACAAAGCACCGGTACATCAACATCTTTGGTCGAGGCTGCTTTTCAAACATTGGACTTCCCAGGCATATTAGACGCTGTTACTGTAACAAGATGGGGATATTATCCTGAGCGAGAACTACTATATTAGAAAAGGAGGAAGAAGAAATAAGAGATAATAAAGGTTTAAAAAACAGTGATGAGCACAAAACAGGATGAACGATGATTTGACCGGGGCGTGACCCCCGAATGGAGAATTGAGTGTCAACCGGAATTTTCGGGTGTTGACCGGAACCGGAAGTCACGTGGTGACGTGGAACGACGAAGAAAAATACCAGCCTCTTTTAGATTTGGGACAGCGTAGGGTTAAGACCTGCCCTTGGTCCCGTGGGGGATTACGGTAGTTTAATAGTTCTCTCTGCCTATCTCTCTGCCTTTCCTCCTCTCCGACACAACCCACGAGATGAGCCTAACCTAGAAATAAAAGCTTAAGCAGCTTGTGTAGATATATTTCTCGCGTTGTACTTTTTTTTTATCAACAAGATGACCGCCACGTGCAGAACGCCTTTTTAGAGTCGGGAATTTGGAGGCACTTTGACAAGACCCGCTATACAGCATATACCGCTACGTTACTTATATCATCTTTGGGTATCGTGAATACAACAGATACCACAACGTTACATATATCATTTTGGTACTGTGAAAATACCACAACGTTACATTACTTCAGGGGTACAAGAATTATATAGTCTTCCGAGACTGCAATGGCGATACAAGATACAAGAATATATATATATATATATATATATATATATATATATATATATATAGGTGTTGTGTGTGTGTCTGTGTGTAAAAATATAAAAATACTGATCCTCTCAAGAGATATCAGAATGTTCTTTTAATAGAAACGTTCTTTTTTTTGGCTCCTTGTAGGAAACATGAAAAATATCTATTTTCTCTTAGTCATTAGTAACTGTCAGTTTCAATTTAACATTTCATTGGAGGGAAATGGCTTATAACGTTCATTTCTTATTAGTTCAACTGCTTCTTGTCAATTTCAACCAATTTCAACCAACCAGATTCAAGTCGCACTCCGCAATTTCGACTTTAGCTTTCACTTTCACTTTGAGTAAGAAATCCAGACGCCACCCTCGTTGTCAACCTCGTTTTCAGGACTCCTACTATTTTCGGTAATGTTCACTTTCAGTTGCCTAAATTCCTAGCAAATAAGGCAATTAGAGTAACCTCCCTTGACTTTCACTTTGAAACAAGCCGGTAGCCATTTTGAAAGTCTCCGTGCGAAATAAACAAATCTTAGAAACTTTTTCAAAAAGAATACAACTGCATGCTTTAACACAAAAATATCATAAAATGTGTTCTTAATAACAATTAAGTTCATTTCAGCTAATGCGCACGCACAATTTTATGCTAGGAATTTAGCCAACTAAAGGGAAAATAACCCTATTTTCGACGATTAGATATATTTCATGTGAAGTCGCACCCAAATGAACAGTCAAAGCTTGCCGTACACCACTGGGTACTTTCCTTCCGTCATCTACCGGCAGAATTGGTCGTGAAACTACAGTGTTTACTGCACTCTAAGTTTCTTTTAATACCACATGCTTTTTGGTTTGTTTTGTTTTACGGCATATCAACCTCGGTGAATCATTTAATTCCGACATAGTTTTGAAATAAATTAATTCGTAATGGATACACACTTTATTTATAAATTCATTTTTCTATTTAACCTATAGATGGGACCCTAACAGGTACTACCACTCCGGGTCAAAGTGGACATGTGAGCAATGAATGATGAAGGGGTGCTCCACATATAATTATATGTAAGATGAAAATGGAAGCGAATCCGACGATATGTTGAAATGAAAAAAAGAAGGAAAGAAAATGCTGAATGGATAAATTAGAATTTATTTTATTTTATTTCATTTTATTTTACTGATAAAATTTTTATAGTAAATTACTATGATGATATTAACGACAAATTAATGAATACACCACCAACATAACACACATACTGATAAATTAAATAACAAATTTTATTTTAAAACTTCAAATACCTCCCCCCATGCATTGAAAATTGAGATTTCACATGACTTTGTTCCTAATATTCTCTAGCCGTTTTGTTTCTTTTCAAAATCCGTCGCATGCGACGATGACGTCAAATTACTTTTTCTCTATCGTTGAAGAACGTTTTCTTCAAGCGATTTCAAAAAAGTTAATTTTTCGAATATTTCAGAAATTCTCCGTATTTCCAACCGCTTTGATTTAAAACACCAAAGAATTTACTCTGACGAAGGCCGTTATTCCTTGTATACTAAAAATGTAATTTTCTATTACGGTTGTTTTATTTTGTATTTAAAATAATGATAGATAGAATACATGTCTTCACGGATAAAATCCTGGCCGAACCACGTGTCAGTAAAATAAAATAAAATAAAATCTATTTTATCCATTCAACATTTTCTTTCCTTTATTTTTCATTTCAACATATAATTATATATGTATGTCTATCCTGAAGAACGAAACAATTTGAAACAATTGTTCAGCTTTTCGCATATCCATCATAAAGGCGGGGCGACACTACGTGGCATGGAGTCTAAGAATTGCTTGTCTCGTAGCATCACTCTATCCACAAAGTAACTTCCAGGTCCGTCCATAATTGAGATGTATTCGTTGTGTGTGGCTACGGGGAATTTAGTAAACTTTTCAACATATCCCATATAAGCTCAATGGGTATTTTTCTCTTCCAAACCCGGGAGGGGGAGGGGGCTATTAGACTAGTTGTAAAGCAGCCGACTTTTCCAGGATCCAATTTTCTATCATCCAAAAACAATGGGTGGTTGTGTTATTTTACTGGAACATATCAACCCCCCCACCCCCCGGGGAGATACGGCGTCTCTAAAAGGATTTTAAATGGCTTTGCAATATGATCCACGTAAGTCAGCCATAATTTTGGGGACTGTAGTAAATTGATACTCTCCGGCTAAAAGCTCAAAGGTCGAGGATATATGAGTCGATATACATGTTCAGGTTCTTTGTTTTATTAAGAAATACGAATGTACGAGATTTAGTTCAGTGACTCTACGTCTCAAGATTGTAAAACAGTCACGTGCGTATGTGCATGCGCATGCACGTGTGTCTTAATCTCTTTCTTTCTCTTTCTCTTTCTCTCTCTTTCTCTCTCTCACTCTCTTTCTTACTCTCTCTCTCTCTCTTTTCCTCTCTCTCTCTCTTTCTTTCTCTCTCTCTCTCTTTCTTTCACTCTTTCTCTACCTCTTACTCTCTCTCTCTCTCTCTCTTACTCTCTGTCCCTCTTTTCCTCTCTCTCTCTTCATCTTTCTTTCTTTCTCTCTATCTCTATTTATCTCTTTCCTTCCCTTTCTTTCTCTTTCTCATTCTCATTCTCTTTCTCTCTCTCTCTCTCTCTTCTCTCTCTTTCTTACTCTCTTCCTCTTTCTTTCCCTCTTTTTCTCTTTCTTTCTTTTTTTCTTTCTTTCTCTTTCTTTCTCCCCCCTTTCTATCTATCTATCTATCTATCTCACACTTTCTGTTTAGTGCAGTGAAGTAGTCGGTATCAAACAGTAAATGATTTTGACAATAGTTAAACAGACAACTTGTTTGCATTGTGAAATACAAAACCAAAAAGAAGAAAATAGAATATTCCATTTCGTAGCCCATGTTACAGACAAATAATTCAATGATTATGCCGGCATGTCAACCAGATTAGGGTTATCTTATGCCTCGAGGTTAGGGAATCACGTTCATTGTATATTCGTAGTTTTTCCTTGAGATGTTTTCACACACTTACAATTTGTTTAAGCAATTCCACCATTCTATAATTCCCAGATATTCAGAACTGGAGCCTCACCCACCGATGCATTTTAATGTCATAACCAAAGACCCCCCTCCCCTTATTGAAAGGGACTTAACCTCTACACGGAATGCAGTGAACAGTATTCTTAGACTCACTGACAGAGAAAATTAGATCAAAATTATACACAAAATACCCGCGCCCATATATCTAATTTGCTTCAATCTATACACATATATACGCGTGGTGTAATGCTTGGAATTGTGGGGAATGGACTCATTGACCCGAGTTCAAATAACGAACGAGGTGGTTTGCATTCGACAGAGCGCTAATATCATTGGGAAAGGTATGCATCCATCTACTCTCCCTCCAGGTATGGGTAAATAGTTGGGTAGACTGGGCTATTTAACATTGGTTAGAAAACCAGTCTAGTAATACGAAAACTCTGAATTCAAAACTGTTAAACTCCGCTTAAGTAATTAACCTTGTGTCACATCCTGTTTGTGTGGAAGATTTAGTAAAAATACATATAGCATAACTAACGGACACACGCGTACACTGACATGCACACACTCACTCTCACATACACACACATACACAAACGTATATATATATATATATATATATATTATATATATATATATATTATATATATACGTATATATATAAATATAGCATAACTAACGGACACACGCGTACACTGACATGCACACACACATACACACACGTATATATATATATATATATATATATATATATATATATATATATATATATATATATATATATATATATGTATATATATATTGAGAGAGTAGAGAGATAGATATATAGATAGATAGAGAGAGAGAGAGAGAGAGATAAACTTCAATATGTATGTAATAAAACATTTTAAAGCTTGTAGTATGTAAGTAATATGCTAATATATATATATATATATATATATATATATATATAATATATATATATATATATATGAAGTAATCAAACAATGTGTTTGAAATGGCAAAGGCTGTACACCCACATACATTTGCACATACACACACACACATATATATGCCCACACAAATATATATATATATATATATATATTATATATATATATATATATATATATAATATATGTACACCTACTCACACATATATACATATATACATATGTGAGTATATGTGCAAGTGTGTGTGATCACGTGTATGCGTACAGGCCTGCGTTTTCGAGATCAGTTAAAGGGTTTCTATATGTGTATTCAGTATATAAATATTTTCAATTTGATATTATCAAAAAAAAAAAAAAATTCTATTATTTCTTTTTTTTTTTACTATTTCTTTCAGAATATTCTTGGTACTTAATTTTCTTTCATTCAATTTTTTAATTTTTCTTTCTTCTTTCTGATCGCAAAAAATAGTTTAAGGCATTGATAGTAAAACTATATAACTGATAGACAGCATGAACCACTGAGACAATTCTAGTCCATCAGTGAGTCATATCCGTTTCTCTGAGGCCCAAAAAAAACTGATTGACGAAGCAGACAAAATAAATACAAAGACCAACAAGAAAGAAAAAACAAAAAAACAAAAAACAAATCTCGTAATGTCTCCGGATGATTCACAAAAAAAAAATGAAAGAGAAAATGGAAGATTTTAAGAATATAGAATTTTTTTTGTTCGTAAACAAATGCGAGATGTTTAATATGAAGATAAAAAATGCAATTGCATCTAAAAATATTTAACTCGGCCTGAAGTGAATTTGAGAGAAATTACAAAATAACAGATAGAAAAAAGAAAGAAAGAAAAAGAGAAAGAAAGAAAATAATATAAATAGAGAGGATGAAAGAAAGAAATAAAGAAAGATTAAAATGAATAAAAAAAAAAGATTTGATAAAAGAATGAATGAATGAATTATAAAAATGAAGAAAGTTTGAGTGAAATGTTATGAATAACAGGAAAAAGTAATAAAGAAAAGTCTGAAATATAATAGTAACTAAATGGAAGAATTGACAAATAAATAAATAAAGAAAGAAAGAAAGAAAACAGGAAAAAGAAAGTAACATAAAATGTTAGTGCAACTGAAATTGAAAGAAGGAAAGAAAGGATGAAAGCAAAAAGAAGGAAAAAAGAAAAACATGTTTAAGAAATTAACATGTACAATTTTAGAGCAAATGAAATTAATAGAACTAAAGAAGGAGAGAGTGAGAGAAAGAATGAAAAACAGGAAAAACAAAGTTATATATAGAGAGCCACTGAAATTGAAATAAAGAGAGAGAGAGAGAGAGAGAGAGAGAGAGAGAGAGAGAGAATGAGGGAGAGAATGAAAGAAAGAAAGAAAGAAAGAAAGAAAGAAAATATTTAAATGAATTAACAAATAGAAAGTTAGAGCAACTGAAATTGAAAGATAGAAAGAAATAATTTGAAAAGATAAAGTTAAGTGAAAATAAATAATTCGAAACGAATGGTAAAGAAAACAAATTGAGAGAGAGAGAGAGAGAAAGAAAGAAAGAATAAGAAAGGAGAAAGAAAGAGAGAGAAGGAGAGAGAGAGATAGATAGATAGATAGACAGAGAGAGAGAGAGAGAGAGAGAGAGAGAGAACAGAAACTGAACAAAATAAATTGAGAAACAAACTAACAAAAAAAAAAGCAATGAGGAATTGATTCAACAAAAGAAAGGGAGGTAATCACTGCATAAAGAAAAAAAAGACAAAAGAGGAAACTATAAATGTATTAAAAAAAGAAGAAGAAATGAATGGAGATAATAAATCAGAAAGAAAAGAAAAAAGTAAAACCGAAGAAAAATGAAAAACAGATTTTTAAAAAATGGAAAATGTCAATCAAATGGAAAACACAAGAAAAAGAAAAAAGAAAAAATTAAAATGACTTGAGGAAAAATATGAACATTTTACCTTGCTTAAAATATGCATCAACATTGAATAAAAAGATTTTCAAAATTGCTGAGATGAATAAAATACAATTGAAAACTAAATGAAATTGCGGGAAAACAAACAAAAAAAAACATTATGATTTGAGACATTGGCTGTTGGTATACATTCAATTCAATTGATACTGAAAGTTTTCGACCGTTAGTAGACAGGTTCACCTCTTAGTATTATTTGGATTATTCGGACTATTGTCCTCATCTTCAGGTATTTCTTGTCGGACTCGAGATTGAAGCTAAGGGAGAGTGACTGTTACGATTCTGGTCACCATTTTAGGCTCTTAGCTCTTCTATTGGTAGATCCAATGATAGAAAAGGATGTAGTCTCAGTTGTAGAAAGTCTGTTGTATTCTTTGAAATCCTTGTTAGAACAAGAGTATACTTGTAGCAGTGTATCTAGTTTTGGTCCTTCTGGAATTAGATCTAGGTAGCAACTGATTTCAGGTCAGTTAACAATGCATTAGTGCATTCTATGTCGTCTTCCATTGGTCAATGCCTTCTCTTGATTTTGGTAAAATCCATAAATATAAATGGCAATGATTCGTACATCTCATATTCTTGCATATTGCAACACGGACAAATAATGATTTTAAATTTAAGAAGAAGAGGAAATTGTGTGCTGAAATTCTGATTTGAAAAGACGTCTGTCAAAAATTTTTGGTTGGCTGAAAAGGGCAAACCATGTAAAATTTACATAAGAATGTATGATGTGTAGAGAGACGCGTATTAATGTCAAAAATGTTCATCTATGGGTTAATAGAAACATTGTATTTATAAAAAATTGTATTATCCATTAAGAATTGATTTATTTCAAAACTTTATCGGCATTAAATGACCACTGAGGTTGATATGCCGTAGAACAAAACAACCAACCAAACAAATGGGCTTAACATTAATTTTCCACAGCTAGACTAAGTAGAAAAACAGTTCATGGAGTGCAAACACACAGAGTCTGTGGTAAAAAAAAAATATGGGCTCAGCGGTTAGAAACGAATGTCTTGCTGAAAGACTCCTGGTACATGGAAAGATCCATCACGATTGAGTTCTTTGTAAAAGATTCAACCATAAACAGTGCTTACTATTACTAAATTCTTAGGGAAGATTCACCTTATTTATTGAATGGACCTCTAATTATGTTGGCTTATTTATGGTTCGTGTTATTATTGGATGCTTCTTATGTGTTGCTTCCTAGCAGTCTAGGCAAGATGAACTTTACTGAACTTACAGGGTTTAGTCCTTTGTGTCTATATTAATCCATCCTATCTATATTAATCCATCATATCTATTTTCATATGTCTATATATCGGTAGATTTGCTCATGAAGCTTTATTTGAGTAAAAATGATTTTTACGTTACAAAATCGAAATCTCTATATGGATTGACAAAAATGAATACAATGAAATAGTAAATGAATATTTGGTGGACCAATATATACTGCCAATTCTCCAAAATAGGTTGGATTTTTAAAATCCTTTGAGAATGCAGGTAGCCAAATGGCATCGATATATTTCTACCGAAGCAGAAGGAATTCATCCAAATTGAAGGAACCATAAAACCATACACACACACACACACACACACAAACACACACACACACACACACATATATATATATATATATATAATATGTGTATATATATATATATATATATATAAGTATAGATAAAAGGAGCTTCTCTCTCGATGAGTCTGGTTTAAAAACAAGCTCTGATGATGATTTTTATAAATCGAAATATTGTTCAATATTAGCTATGAATATGATATAACATATTTTCATTTTAACAGCATTGTGTGTTTTCATATGCTTTTATTTATATTTATACTGTCGGATTCCTTTCCTTACTCTTAACTAATATATATATATATATATATATATATATATATATATATATAGAGAGAGAGAGAGAGAGAGAGAGAGAGGAGAGATAGATAGATATTGTTGGCATCCGTTCGTCTACTAAAGACGATGGCGTAGTGTCCACTTTTTTATCTGCAACTGCATGATTGGCTGAACAGACCAATTTTTGAAAGGCAATCCCTGGTGCAGTGACTGCAAACAAACAGTGATGCTTGCAGGAGTTATTGTTCTCGTCTATCCTTCCTTTTAGCTCTCTTTTCTGCGGCAGCTACTTTCCTCTCTTGTTCACTCCTTCTCGTTCCTTGTTTGACGAAGAGACGCCAGGTCGTACGGTCTTTTGTACAAGCCTCCCATGTGTTGGTGTCGATGTGGCATGACTTCATGTCCCTCTTGCAGACTTCTTTAAAGCGCAGGCGTGATTTCCCTACAGGTCGGGTGCCCTTTACTAATTCACCATACAGTAGGTCTTTCGGGATGCGGCCTTGGTTCATCCTCCTGACGTGACCAAGCCAACGCAGGTGCCTCTTGCAGATAATGACGGGCGAGCTGTTCATGTTTGCTCGTTCCAGCACGTTTGGGCACTTTGTCCTGCCAGCGTATGCGTAGAATGCGTCGTAGGCCTCTGAGGTGGAAATTGTCCAGTTTCCTCATGTGACATAAAAATGTGATCCAGGCTTCGCTAATGTATAGAAGAGTACTGAGAGCTCACGCTTTGTAGACACACACACACACACACACACACACATATATATATATATATATATATATATACAAGGTGGTGAAAGTTATTTTGGGGGATTTTAAGCATGAAATGTTTCCCATAGTTTTAGATATTTCCATTCCTTGTTTTTTTATTCTTTATAAAAGTTTCCCTCATCCTCTCCCTCCACGTCTTCATCCATTTTATTTTCTTCACCCATTTGCCTCTGTAACTTAAATGAATAATGAATTTGTTTCATATTCTAACACATACTTTTTTCTTTCTTTTTTCTTCTAAGTAAGATAAAAAGAAGTAAAACCTTTTCCATTTTCAAATTGTGTGCGCGCGTCTGTATGTGTGTGTGTGTGGTGTGTGTGTGTGTGTGTGTGTGGTTCTGACGGTAACTCAGCAAAAACAGTGAGTTTTAATACAAAAATATTATCCCAATAATTTTTTTATCTAAAAATTGATAAAACGTCACAAGATTGTTATTTAATTACCTAACATACCTTCCTTAAAACTTACAGAAATTCTATATTGGGTGACAGAGTGAAGGGCAAAGGCAATAATAAACGTGAATTTGGAAAGTATGGGAAACGTACGTGATATATGGCATTGCTAAAATATATCATCCTGCTAAAATGCTAAAACTCATTAAAATTTCAATCAAAGAGTCAAGGAGTTTGTTTTGCATACATGATACAATATTAATTTGACTATCGATCGGAACGGAATTGCTGTTTTTGCGGTCTTGTACAATGATTTTAATTACCATTTGGGCGCATAAATCTCTACTCGCAACTAAATAAGGAACAATGTTCACACCACAGCCATGAGGACTTCTTCAGTAGTACATTGAACTTTAGATTTGTCCCAATGAGTTAGGTCTTACCGGGAAATTGACACAAGAATCAAGTCTATCGGTCGGAACGGAATTGCTGTTTTTGCGGTCTTTTACAATGATTTTAATTACCAATTGGGCGCATAAATCTCTACTCGCAACTAAATAAGGAACAATGTTCACACCACAGCCATGAGGACTTCTTCAGTAGTACATTGAGCTATAGATTTGTCCCAATGTGTTAGGTCTTACCGGGAAATTGACACAAGAATCAATTCTGTCGGTCAGAACGGAATTGCTGTTTTTGCGGTCTTTTACAGTGATTTTAATTGCCAATTGGGTGCATAAATCTCTACTCGCAACTAAATAAGGAACAATATTCACACCACAGCCATGAGGACTTCTAAATCTCAATTTCAAAATTTAATCATCCGTCTATACCAATTGTCAAATTATTTAAAGAACAGCTGGGAAGAGTAGAATGTTTCTTAAAGTCATCATGATAAATATAATTGTCTTGCAATTTTAAACGTCAGCCCTTTTTAGGGGGAGGGTCACCCTATATATATATATATATATATATATATATATATATATATATATATACAGTTTAACCACCCAATAAACAGACGTGACTTTTACAAGAATGTCTGTTTTTAGATAACCCTGTATATATATATATATATATATATATACGGAGAAAAAAAGATTTCTCCCTACCACGTTTCGATGTTCAAGATACATATACATATACCTACATACTTACCTTGACATAGCGGCTTCGGATCCTGTATCAATAAGAAATATTATATCAGCGTGAATTCAAGGAGGCCATCCCCCAGGCAACACCTGCCTCGTCGATGTAAAGGAGTTGCGTTTATTGCCCAGTGCCTGAGGCGTTTCAAATGAGGAATGGGATGGGATATACGCAATTTTAAGCACTGGCCACCGCATGAGCTTCAGTTTGTGCGTGGTTCCCCACGTTAACCGGAATTTGTGTTCAACTGATATGGTGGGATGCCAGTAAATAACTACACATACACACACACACACACACACACACACACACACACAACACACACACACACACACACACATATATATATATATATATATATTATAGGGTCATCAACAGACACGTGTTTCGATTTATCAAGTCTCTTCAGTATGGCTAGACATTTTGCAAGCTACCTACAGCTGGAATTGAAATTCGATCGGTTAGGTGACAGTCCGGCACCTTAACCATTAGGCTGACTACACTTACAGAATAGGAAGGGGATTTTAACTGTTTTAATACACACATCACTTTGTGTGTAAAGGCCGTCATAGAGTGCTCTATTCCTTATATAGAAAAGCGTTGCGTTTACGCTTGAGTTGGTGGCCGTCAGCGAGATCCCCAGGTGTGCTTAACCCTATTCTCTAGCAGTAGTTTGTTGTAGAGTTTCGCTTCCGTGTGAGAGCTCAATGTTTAATTTTTATAAACAGACCAACTTTATTTGTGAATAAAAAGGCCTTAAATACCAGGGGTATCGGGATTATGGACCATTTCCACTCGTGGGTATATGGGGCCCACAGATCTTTGTCAGACCACGTTTTTATTTTATTAAGACTGGCAAATGGCCAAATTCAATTTACATCTATACATTTCTCCCCGCCTCCAGGGGCGATATTTGTGTATTTTTTTCTTTTAAGAGTCTTTTTGGTGGAATTTTCTTTTGGTGGAATTTGTCTTTCCGACTTCTTCCTTTAGAGTGGCGGTGTTTTACTACTGACCAATGACATCGCAGTTCATCACCTCAGCCACTACTCCACGGGGACTCCCTCCATCGACATGGTAGAGTATTGTGTCTTGAATATTGTTGCAAGAAAGATAAAGCTGTTTCTTCATGGAAAACACATTTGAAACTTACTTTTATAAGTTTAATGATTTTGGCTTCCCGATCTTCAAACATGTAATCATGAAAGAACTGTAACTCGTTTGTTTTAAATATTCAATGCATTTTCCTTTATCTCTGTAAACGGGAAAAAAAGGTTATGTTCTTAATTATTAGTTCGAAAGTTGGAAAGTAATTCTTATTATCAGTTGTCTCGGGTAATTTCAACTGAAAATTCATTTGAACTCATTTTCAGAATTATTTACAGCTAACACAAACATAGCTAGATACAAAATGTTCATGTATTTATCTTATTGAAACAGAATATTACGAATAATGAATACAAAACGACCCTTTCAATCTAAACATCTTATTATAATGGAGATCTCTACTTTGTTATTTATGTCACATTCTCCATGATTTTATTTTTATTTACACCTCAATTATTGATAAAAGTGTTTTACATCATTAATACTGTTGGCCGTATCTACTTACTAATAACATGCAATTGTATTCATAGATACAACAAAATAGTGGTTTACAGTGGGAAAGGGA
This sequence comes from Doryteuthis pealeii, assembly GCA_023376005.1. NCBI lineage: Eukaryota > Metazoa > Mollusca > Cephalopoda > Myopsida > Loliginidae > Doryteuthis > Doryteuthis pealeii. Next base: position 2,235,272 of record CM042139.1, on the reverse strand, counting down.
ATGTTTATTTGCATATTGATATTAAAAGTTTGATTTTGATAAATATGTGTTTGTTATTATTGATTTTAATGGCTTGGTTTTATTTTAACGTACATAATCAAAAATCCCCATTAATAAAAATAAATAACTGAAATGTTATTCTTTACTTCCTATTTTAACTAAATAATTAAATCAGTAAAATTTAGCAATGAACAAAGGGAGCAATGTAAGAGTAAGTTTCATTTGTTCTATTTTTAGATTATACCCCCCACTCTATTTCAAATCTTGTATTCTTATTTAGTTTTATTAGCCTTTCTAATTTAATATAATATTTTATTACATTAAAACTTAAATACTTGCAACTGGAGGGTGCATATATTTGCTAGTATTACTAGTAATCTCAATAATCTTAATAACCTACGTTAATTGATGTTAATTAAACATGACAAGGTATCCCAATTGTGATGCATGTTCAAAGGCACTAAATGTTTGTTGTCAGCTTAACTATAAGTCGACAGCTGGCTTTAATGATGTGGTCTTTGCTTATTTTCTATCTACTGCTGCTGGGACGACAATATCACCCCAACTGCCGGTCTGGATCTCCTGTTATGAGGCTGTAGCTGGCTGAATATATACAGAATTTTTCAATCAACAACCCCATGGATTTGACCACTCAGAAACTGGTACTAACCTATTGTCAGACATTATGGCTCCAATTTCTCCAAAAAATATACCCCTTCCAATGCATATACTCTGACTACTTTCAACAAAAGAGGTAATCATACCTTATTATCGTTGACTGATACTCTAATTAGCCAATAATCCATAAGGCATCTGGCTGGGCACATAGACTAGTTAAATGTCTTTGTGATAGTCAAGACTGTCTCCTCCTAAAGAACTCGTGAAATCACCTGCCAACATTTACTTTGTCTAATTAAATTCATTCAACTTGCAATGTTTCAGGACTGAATATGGTTTAATTTTTAAATTAGATATTCTCAATCATTATTATTAATAAAAAAAGTTTATTCTATTTTATTTACTGATTTTTTAAACAAAATTTTGTAGGAAGATTTTTAGAAGACTTGTTGAACTTACCTGTGAATCAATCCGTTCTAGGAGTCAAAATGCGTCTCCGGGCTTTTAGTTTTTCTTGGAGAGGTTGGAAACCACTTGCTTACATTTCTCCTTTCTCATGGGAGATGATAATAATAATAAAGTAGAATGTATGGAGACAAAGTTGAAAAGGTTAATCCTATTTATGCAGCAAACTAGCACAAACAGAGTACAAGACTGGACACGACTTGGTTGAATAGGTGATCCATAGGGAATTGAGAAAGAAAATCAATTTTCATCATGCTAATAAATTATATATGCAGAAACCGGAATTTGTCCTCCAGAATGAAACGCATAAAATCATTTGGGACTTTGAGATACAACAGGGTCACCTAATCCCGACAAGGAGACCGAACCGAGTGCTCATTAACAAGAAGAAGTCTTGTCATCTCGTGGATTTTGCCGTCCCGGTGGATCACAGAGTGAAGGTGAATGAAAACGAAAATATAGAAAAATACTTGGACCTTATGAAAGAGCTGAGAAAACTGTGGAAGACGAAGCGAAATATCCTACCGATTGTAATTTGGGCCCTGGCAAAGGTCGCAAATAGTTTGGAAAAAAGTTTGGGTGAATTAAAAATCAGAGGTAGAATCGAGACTATCCAAAATACAGAATTGCTAAAATCGGCTTGAATACTCAGAAGAGTCCCGGAGACACGAGGACACTTGCTGTCATTGAGCCTCCAGTGAACCACCAGCTATGCAGGGTGTGAAGAACTCATGAAGTCAAATAATAATAATAATAATAATAATAATGTGTTGATGATATTTACAAAGCTTAGGACAAATTAGTGGGTCAGAGAGAAGATCGATTTCCCTGCTTTAGTTAATAGTCTACCAGACAAGCTTATTAAGCATCGATCTAATTAGCTGATCTTTATCAAATTATTCTCTTATTGTTGAATGTCGCGATATTAAGAACAAGAATAATTAGACTAAATCATCTTAGAATATATATATATATATATATATATATATATATATATATATATATATATATATATATATATCGTTATATAAATAGTATGTATTAAAAACGATTTTTAGCATGACTAACTCGGAAACTATGAATCAATCGTGGAGTAACTTGCCATTACCAACAGGTCCACTCTGACCGGGAGTGGTTGTTCCTATTAGGGCAAAATAGACCTGTCTAAAAAGTATTCGTATTCATTGGGAATGTTTAATACCATATAAATATAAACTAGTTGTATTAAGAATAGTTAATGAAACTATGATTGATTATGATTAAGGTTAGTTCATTGGAACCATATGTCTGTATACTATTATAAATATCTATAATTACTTAAAACCATGTAATTATTAGTATTATAAAGAGACCGGGTTAGCTCAGTCGGTAGAGCGTTCGGCTAGAATCCACAAGGTTCCTTGTTCGATACCGGTCCTCGCCAACTCAGCGTATGAGTAGCACAGGGATCTGTGCGGTAAAGTAAGGAGCTGACGGTAGTTGTGGTGCTCCACCTCAGACGCTAAAATAATCTCCTTGGTCTAGCGCAAGTGAAAGGGGGGTAGACTCCCTCGCTGATTGGCTGATACTGACTTTAGGCCGCCCCGACGACTTATAAAGGAATACTTGAAAACGTACAATTGTGCACTAATTACTTTTATATAGGAATACATGTTGTGTCTTACCCCTATAAACACAGCTGACTCTCTTCACCCGTCTCCTTGAAAAACCTAGACAAGACTTCAAACTTTCTCACTGTTTCTCTTACTCTCGCTCTTGTTCTCACCTTGTTCTGTCCTATCAGAAACAAAGTCAATTATTGTGGATGTAATGAAAATAACGTACCTCGAAACTCAAAGCGTGCACGGACGTGTCTGGCTTGCAGGGTCATCGCGGAAAGAAATATGGCTGCTGTAAGCACTATATTTAACGATGGGCGATCTCGAACCAGCGAGAATGGGATTGCACGTATGCAAATTCTCTCGAGATCGGGCGTGCATATAAGCATACGGCAACGGCTAGAGGAGAAGCGTCAAGCGATTACGTACCACGACTACGACGACTGCCTCATAACCTGAAGGAAGCAGTTGGTTAGAGTTATTCACACGTATCAATTCCACGTTCATGTAATCTGTTTTCTTTTTTCCATTATCAAAATCTTTTAATTTCCACATTTGTTCCCCGTCAACCCACTGTCGACGTCACTCTTCACATTATTTTACATTTATACTTTTATCACCCCCTCTCTGAAAATAAAATAAATATAACAGTGAAAATGAATATAAGAATTGAGGAATTCATTATGCAACAAAATTGAATTTGATTCAGTTCAAAAGTCAAGTATTTTTGCTTTCCGTTGTTTTGAGACTTAAACATTTATGATTGAAATAAAAACATTGTTTTTTTTCTTTTCTTTTCTTTTCTTTCTATGACAAAAGAAAAAAAAACTTACAACAAAAGAACTGAAACTGATTCATTGAACATTTGTCTATGATTGAGTGATGACACGTGCGTTATCAATAACAAAAAAAGAATGTCATTTCCACTATAAGAACGGGAAATGTCTTCGACAAACAATGCCTGATGCGAAACAGCAGAAGACATTCCGAAGAATGGCAAATTATAAAAGGAAATGTCAAAAGGTGAAATCAGTTTGCCGCCCTCATGGCTCGGCTCTGCCCACAGCCTTCTTCACGGGGGGGGGGGCGATATTAGTTTTTTGTCTCCCTTTATGATCATACTCGAAGCATCACGAAATCTTTTGTTGCACAACCCACAAATTTCTTCTTTTCCTTTAGAATTTGTACCATTTATATGCATGTTACGTCATCATAAAGCCTACTAGTTGGGCATAAAAAACACTCTCTCACCCCATCTCTCTCTCTCTCTCTCTATATATATATATATATATATATATATATATATATATATATATATATATGCGTGTGTATGTATTTGGGCAGCATTCTTTCATTTATACATGTAGAATTAAACAAAAGGCACATCTCCTGTTTAACAAATTAATTTTTTATCTTTTCTAATTTTCTGGCCAACTTTTTAATGTTTGGGTGGAAGTGGAACTGAACATTGGTGGACTTATCCACCCATTCCACCCAAACATTAAAAAGTTGGCCAGAAAATTAGAAAAGATAAAAAATAAAATTGTTAAACAGGAGATGTGCCTTTTGTTTAATTCTACATGTATATATATATATATATATATATATATATATATATATATATTAATATTCATATTTTTGCTTGAAGGCAATTACAATGCGCATATCGCATAACATTCGATAATTATAGAAGATAATAATGACAAGTGAATTTCGCAAAGAATTACTCGGTGTGTAGAATATCGTACAGACTGTTTCAACTTTATTAAGTCTCATCAGCGATGTATACTAACGATTTCCCTCCGACAGAAATCGAAACTGGGACGTCAGCAGGATAGTCAAAAACTATACTATTTCGGCCACGATACAGCACGGAGACATTCCTGCGAAATTAACAATGGAAAAGGTGACTTACCGGTGAATATGGTCCCGATGGTTAGATGGTGCAGAATTCAGGAAGGTAAGTCAGCGACATAACAAATACAAAGTGCTCAATACATTAGTAGAACGAATTTATTACAATATAGGTACAAGTGATAACCTACTCGAGTTTCAACATAAGGATGTTCAGGGTTAAATCCACTGAATTAATCGAGATATTGATTAATTGCAGTCGATCATACACGTGTAGTCGCCTGCAATTAATCAGTATCTCAATTAATTCAGTGGATTTAACCCCGAAGATCTTTATGGTGAAACTCGAGTAGGTTATCACTTGTACCTATATATATATATATATATATATATATATATATATATATTAACCCTTGCAAGGTAACCAGTCAAAGAAAAGGAAAACTCTGAATTCAAACCTGCCAAGACATGCTGGACACTGTTGGAGACACGGGGACAAACTCATAACTTACGTTCTTCTTGGGAAACCAGCACATGGGCACACCAGTGTATGCTGCCCATCAAAGAGCTACATTGACCAGCTCTGTACAGATACTGGATGCTGGGCAGAGTACCTCCCGAATGCAATGAAAGATAGGGATGGTTAGCATGAAATTGTCATAGATATCCGTACTATTAGCACGATATGATGATGATGATGATAATAATCTAAACAATATATATATACGTGCCTGTGCGTGTGTGTATGTATGTCCTTCTTTATTCGTTTGTTTATTGGCTGTTTTTTTTTGGGTTTTTTTTGTTGTTGTTTTTTTGTTCCCTGTCCCATTTTTTATATTTGTAGCGCAGTTAAGACGACTTGACCTCAACATCTAACAGAAGATCGGATTGTTTTTTTTTTTCAGTCAAAAAGGTAAAAAGTTCATCTTGATAATACCTTAAAAGCCCCCCCCCCTCTGTATTTCTATAAAATAAATAGAATATTGAGAACTTTTACGGCGGTCATTGTGATAGATTCCACATATGAATATATTTCTTTGCTTGTCATAACAAAATGGAGGAGATTATGATGAATTATAAATGAAAAAAGGCCGGTTTTTAGCGGGGATTTTGGCACGAAAACGGCAAAATTTCATAAACAGCAAAAACAAAGAATTTTTTTTATAAATAAAAATATTATATCAGATATTTTGAATCCGATTCTAAAGACACAACACATTTCGGCAAATAACTGCGAACTTCGATAATATATTAGATCAATTTTTGAATAAATGTATGATTTCGATGTAGGTATATATCATTACTTACCCTTTAAAATCTCTTTAAAAATACAAACCAAGAAGACATTTTTAATTTTCTCAAAAAAAAAAACGCAACCTTTTCAACAAAATCTAACCAAACATAACCGAGACCAGCATAAAACCGCTACTTTAAAGACTGAATTCCATATGTAAAAATATTCTATATAACTATTGTGGACTAGCCTGGCGTACCTAGCGTAGATAGTGAAATGCACTGGTCTAGGATTATTTATACACGACTATGTGAAAGCATCGAGATGATTGCTGAGCCGTCAAAGGCCCTTTGGGGCCTGCTCCAGAGCACCGCTGCCTCTTGAGTGGCTTGGCAATAAAATTAACAGCGTCGATCCCAGGGGGCTATCCCCCAGGCAATACCTGCCCCTGACTTAAGGGGGCAGGGCTGGATTTATTGCCCAGCGCCTGAGCCCCCCCCTCGAGGGGGGAATGCCGACGGGATCGACGTATTTTTTTGCCTACCACCCATGGGCTTCGGGTCGTGGGTGGGTCCCCATAAAAATGTCCTTGTGTCACGCCCTCATAAGTGGGATGAGAGGCAAATATACCATCCATGAGCTTCGGCTTGTGGGTGGGCCCTCATAAAAATGTCCTTGTGTCTCGCCATCATAAGTGGGATGAAAGGAAAATGTCCTGAGACTGTAAAGGTTACGCGAATCGTCCACCTTGATGTTTTAGCACTCTGTTGTGAGTTACTCTATGTCTGGCGCACATGTAGTTTGAATGCACTAGTATACTGAATACTCTATGATCCAGTATACAACAATTACCCTTTCTGGCATTAAATGACCCACATAGGTTGATATGTCGTTAAACAAAACTCAAACTCAAACTCATTCCTTATTACGGGGACAAAGTAAAAGTTGTCATATGTTACTAAGAAATTGGCCAACGCTGCCAATTAACCCTCTTATTACACAGGGAAATGCTTTGATGGGAAATTGATAGACATGGCACACCGACGATAATAACAGGTTATGGAACATGAAGAGATGGAAGTGCAGTCAGTAATGTTTATACCAAAAATTCAAAAATATTTAGATATAGAATATGTATGCTTAGGTAGATTTTGTGAATACATTTGCACTACACACAAAAAAAGTTTGTTATTGAAATAAGATTTCTGTACTTTTTTAAAGTAAAAGTATCATTACACTAACTATAGAGTATTTACTTTTATTAGACAAAAGAAAAACATTTTTTTTTTGCTAGAATGAGTGTTCTTTGTACACAGAATCCCTGTGTTACAAAATTAACTAGTGCTAAGTTTACATTTAGAACCCGTATTAATTTATAACTTAGTTTAAATTTTAATAATCTCAAAGAATCAACCAAGGATGAAAAGTGAAGAATCTACTAATGGTAGTGGTGTAGATAAAATAAGGATGAGGACAATAGTCCGAATGATCCAAGTGATACAAATCTATAGGAGTGTATCTACAGGGGCAAGGATTGTGGATATATGGAGGATGTAAATGATCACAAATAGAATAATCCCCAACTTGCCGATACTTTTATCTTTATTTATACTAGTAAATATATGCACCCTCCGGGTGCAACTATTTAAGTTTTAATGTAATAAAATATTGTATTAAATTGAAAAGGCTAATGAAACTAAATAAGAATGCAGATAAAAAGATTTGAAACAGGGAGGTATAATCGAAAAATAGAACAACTGAAACTTACTCTTCCATCACTCTCGTCTTTCATTGTTATTTTTTCTAATTTAAGTATTTAGTTAAAAGAGGAAGTAAAGAATAAAATTACAGTTATTTCTTCTTGTTAATGGATTTCATTTAAGATTCATTGAAGAGATTTTTGCTTATATTCATTAAAATAAAACCAAACAATTAGAAATCAATAGTACTAAACACATATTTATTAAAATCACATTTTAAATATCAATATGCAAATTAGCCTTCCCGTTCACACTGTAAACCGTTATTTTGTTGTATATATAAATATAATTGCATGTTATTAATATTAATAATGTAAAACAATTTTATTAATAATTGAGATTTAAATATAAAATCATTGAGATTGTGATGTCAATAACAAAGGGAATTGTGACTTGAGTAGTAATATAGTTTCGGTTACAGACAGAAAAACACACAATCTCCATTATAATAAGATATACAACATAGTAGCAGTTTACAGTGCAAACATGAAGGCTAATTTGCATATTGATTATAAAAATTTGATTTTAACAAATATGTGCTCAGTATTATTTATTTCTAATTGTTTGGTTTTATCTTAATGTATATGAGCAAAAATCTTAGAAGAAATCCATTAACCAAGAGAAATATTTGTGATTTTATTCTTTACCTGCTATTTTAACTAAATAATTAAATTAGGAAAATTTAGCAATAAAAGACAGCAGTGATAGAAGATCAAATTTCAGTTGTTCTATTTTTCGATTAAAATCTTAACTGCATTCTTATTTAGTTTCATTAGCCTTTCTAATTTAATATAATATTTTAGTACACTAAAATTAGATACTTGGCCCCGGAGGTTGCATATATTTGCTAGTATTTTAATAGTATTTTTTAAATTTAATTTTACATACATTGCATAAACCGTATATGATTTGTATTTAGCCTTAGTAAAAATATACAATAATATTAAATAATTTAATGCTAAATCTTGCAACAAAAAACAAAACAAAACAGTTGTGCTTAAGTTTTGTGCGAAGGTTCTATTTCCTATTCTCGAAGACGTTTCTACAGCAGATGCCAATACCATATTACAAAACTTCATCTTCAATTTATTGTTTTTTGCTTTAAGACATTTAATCAATCAATGTTTTGCCACAAGTTCCATTGTTTTCATTTTTCTTTTATGAATTATGATATTTATTTTCGCTGTAGGTATTTCTTTTTTATTGTAAAATACTGGCAAGTTTATCAAAATAATTCTGGGGAATTGAACAGGTGTACAAGCAAACATTTATGACAGAACCTGTTATTCTAAATAAGATAAATTTGCCTTGAAGATACAAGAGTTTAGTGACGCGGAGAAAAAAATGACAGATAGGCTTTAGTCAGGTGCACATTATTTGTTATTGGGGTTTAGAATAGGCCGGCTGTATCCTTTGTAAATTGGTGCCATGTTCGGGATACTCATTGGGGGTGGGGATAGCAATGATTATGGTAAGCATGACACCGAATGTCGAGTGGTGATGTTATAATTTATAAATGTCCTAAATTGTTAGCAGACTCTGTAAGCTAGGAATTAATCACGGTTCTCTCATATTTAGAATCAAGGGAATAAGCGGAAATTTACCGCAGACTGTTAATAACCCTTTGACCCCTAGAGGCGCGAATCTCACGCGACATGAGAGACACGTGATTTAGTTTTAGTTTTAGATTAAACCCGGCCGTCAGAGAGTTTAGACATGATTGTCGTTTCTCCCGGGGGATCTCATCAGCGCGAAAAATCATGGGCTAAAAAAAAAAACCTTGATCATGAAAAAAAGCCTTGTTTTAATCACAGTGACCAAAATCAGCCCAGGAAAAAGAACCCCTTAGTTAGTTGAATCAACACATAATCAGGGAAATGAAGATCACAAACATCATTTGTAAAGTATCTGTCTCTGTCTCTATCTCTATCACCAGAGAACTCTAACTCTCATTTATATACCCAATGTCAATGTGGGATTATAACAGTGAGACCCCTCCCCCCGCTCCCCCCAAAAAATGAGTATCCTGATCATGGCATTAAAAGGCATCCGGTGGATAAAGTCCAGTTGTGAATCTGTGGAGATTTCGAATCCCACATCCATTGTCATTACTCCCATTACTCATGTGTGACACAAAGTGTGGTTCTATAAACACTTAATAGAGATACGTGGTGTAACGGTTAGAAACATAGGAAATGGGCTCGTCGACCCGAATTCAAATCCTGGACGAGATTGTTCGCATTTCACATAGCGCTAATATCATTGGGAAAGGTAAGCATCCAACTACTCTGCCCCCAGTTATGGGTAAATAGTAGGGCAGACTGTGCTCTTTAACCTTTGATAAATGCCAGTCTAGGAAAATGAAAACTTTGAATTCAAACCTGTTAAATAACGCTTAAGAAATTGACCTTGTGTCACATCCTGCTTGTGCGGAGTGGTTGGTAAAAAATATAACTGTGTACAACTTGTTTGTGTTCTATAGGAATAGTTGATAGCATAGAACTGTGCAAACAAATAATTATTATGATAGTCAAATAAATAATAACGATAAAAGAAATGAGTGCAAATATAAATAGATTTACATCAAATTGTCGTATGAAACTATCGATAAGATATGTCGTTAAACAAATGAATTTGTTTTACGACGTATCTTATCAATAAGTATATTCTTCTTAAGATCTAGTTGAGATGCTCTGAGTTGTTTGTTTGTGATTAACAACTCAAAATCTTTCTTTGGGGAATTCAGATTTTTATTGTTTGAATCGTATCACTCAACGGCGCGGTAAGAGTCTAGCTTCATTCCTAAGCGGCTTACTAAAAAATGACTAGAATTAAACTATATCTCCCATGCTTGTACGCAAACGGGAACAGAGGGGTCAAACTAAGGTTAAGAGATGTCTATTAAAATCTCTGTAACTGTTGTTAACAATTAGGTTTGAATTCAGTTTCTTTTTCTCTACACTAATTGTGCAATCTTAACAGGATGTCCATGAAGAATGCAATAAAAATAAATTGGGGAACTGTGAGGAAATAAATTTTATAGCAGAGAATTTTCTGAGTATGAATTTGGACAAGAAAACATTAAAATGACTAATTTTAATGTTTTCTTGTCTTTCTTTAGAGAATTGGATTTTTTTTTTATTGGAAAGTATTGCAGCTTTATTGTTACAGGAAAACCAAAAACACAATAAGGATTGTTAAGTTTTCTTGTTTATTGTCATTATTGTCATTGAGTATTTCAGATAGCAAAGACAACAGAAAGAAAGACAAGAGTATGTCGGCATTTTTCCAATTTTATATATATGTATATATATATATATATATATATATATATATATATATATATATTAGGCATTTTCTCTTTTATGCATGTTTTGTTGAACTCGACGGACATTTCTTGTCCGAAGAGTTCATTTTCTATCCTTTCCAATTGACTGGCCATCGTTTTTATATCAGGTGAATATATCCAATGAAGGTTCTTATACTAGTAATTTGTGCACTACTTAATGCCATCATCATGTGTGAAGGGGTGAGATATTTCCATATTTTTTGACAAATAGTAGCAGTAGTAATAAGTAAGACTATTGGAAAGAATAGAAAAGAGGCTCGTCAGCCAGGAATTTTCCGTCTAGTCAAACAATATATATATATATATATATATATATATATATATATATATATATATATATATATATATCGCAGGCGTTCTTTTAATTAAAAATGACAGGAAAAGTCCTTTGTGACGTGACCAGCCGATTGATCGGAGGAGTCTCTCCGACCGCCCGTCTAGCCTAAGTAAGGCCCAAAGTTGTGTGTTGCAAGCCATGGACTGTTCAACCACCAGGATTCCGTCCTTAAGCATCACGGCCAATAGATAACCCTATTTGAGGATTTTACCTTTCTACAGCGGTGCAGTCTGTGCATTCTACAGCTCTGGCCGAATAATGTTTTAAAGAGGAAGTACAACTAGAATTCAGAGTTTTTCTTCAGCTAGACTGATTAAAGAGCCCAGTGTGCCCTACCCTATTACCCATAGCAGGTCGTGGGAACATAACTGGATTCATACCTCTCACAAGGACTAAGTGAGATGCAAACAAGAAATTGAACTCGAATCACCGATTCTTACGATGATAACCGTTACGTTTTACATTGTCCAGATGTTATTTATACACTAAATCAAATCATCATGCCATTTCCATATTTACTGAATTGTTTGTGCAGTTTTTCCTGAATTAAACCTATCATCATTTCTCGCGCTTTCACCGAAGATGCTTTTATTTGCGCCATTGCAACCAACAACTTCAAACTAATTTCTTCTAAATTCGCATTTCGTTATTTTTTAATCCTTTTCACTTTTACTTTCCTTTTCACTTTCGCCTTTACTTTCACTTTCGTTTTCGCTTCTTCTGCTGCACTAAATTAATCTTGAGAGAAGAGGCAAACTAAATCAGTTTAGGAAGAGCTAAGACCTTATCTTCACACCGTTTTATCAAACTGACCACTGACCCTTTGGTGCCACTGATAAAAGGTTTCTTGTAATCGGTAAACGACGGACCCATCCAAGGCCGTTCGTAATTCTATTCACTTCCTGGGCCTTTTGCGAAAACTCGAGACAGAGAGCGACAACCGGATATAATGATATATTACACCTTCCGGAATCGGTTCCTATTGTCCCCACAAGGTGTCACTCGGTGTTTGCTTTTAAATGGCTGAGCATCTGAAGAGGAACATTGTTGATGTTGAGCGCCATTGTTGGCCGGTCGTGTTGTTATTCAGTTATCACTTGGATGAGTTGATTAGCCTTTTGCTTTGAGATAATTCTTTAAGTATAAACTCTAATGGAATCGCCAAACAAGAGCAGCCATTCAAACAGTAGCATCATGCTATCTTCAAAAACAGAACACTAAACGCATTAACTTTGCACATAAATGATAGCCTATCAGATCTTTATTCTAACTTCGTCTTCTTATTCTCTCTTGCTGCTACTACTACTGCTGTTGATGATGATGATGCTGATGCTACTGGTGCTGATGCTGTGCAAAGGTTCCGAGAATAAACATTCGCACGCGTAACTTAACATATATTGTACCTGCATCGAGAAATAACACCAATGAAAACTGAAATACACATTGTCATCAGTTAAGTCATTGGCTAAATGTGGAATTTACCCCTAAATACAAGAACTTTACAATAGACAAGCAGAACACGTTAAATATAATCGCAAGCATAGACACATATATATTTATACACATTACTACATATCTACATATAGACAGGAGCCGGGTTAGCTCAGTCGGTAGAGCGTTCGGCTAGAAACCACAAGGTTCCTAGTTCGATACCGGTCCTCGCCAACTCAGCATATGAGTAGCACAGGGATCTGTGCGGTAAAGTAAGGAGCTGGTGGTAGGTGAGGCGCACCACCTCAGATGCTAAAACAATCTCCTTGGTCTAGCGCTATTGACTCCCTCGCTGACTGGCTGATACCGTCGACATTACTTTTACTTACTTTATATATATATATATATATATATATACTAGACAAAACGTGACCCATTGGGCCACCCATTCAGCTTTGGGTAGATAATTGAGATTAGGGAAAAAGGAGTTAGCAAAGCGAATACACTTTTTTTAAATACTGCCGGATGAAACCTTAAAATCATTTTGAAAGGTAAGAAAATCAATGTTTGACCTCATTTAAGATACGGGTTGATGGTTGTGAAATTTAGCATAGAAATACATTTCAAATTCTCCCGGCACTCTATCGCTCTCTACTCTCCAGAGAGACAAACATTATATAACGAGGAGATAGTCAAGAGATACATAGAAGGGAAGAAAAGGATAGACACAGAGTAAAGTAAGATATTGGTTGGTTTTTGACTTAATTGCAAATTACGACTAATTATAATCATAATTATAACATCATTTTTTTTCAAACATAATTCAATTGAAAAAGTAATTAATAATTTAGTATAATTTTCGTGTCATTAAACTAAACAGTAAAAAAGCCTTCTGGAAGTAAAAGTTGATTAACTCAGCTTTAGTATAATATATATATATATATATATATATATATATATATATATATATATATATATATATATGGTGGACTCTCCTATTGAGAACGATAGATGAGGGTCAACAGTGAGTGATTTGATTCCTCCTATTTTGTGCATGCTGTCAAGAAGACATTTTATGTTTCCTCGAGTGTGACAGCAGCCCAGCCCTGCTGCGAGTTATGAAGCCACACTGACAAACGAAATGATCAAGGCAGGAGTTAAATGTTTTTCTTTTAAAGTTATATATATATATATCTCTCTCTCTCTCTCTCTCTCTATATATATATATATATATATATATATATATATATATATAATGGAAAAGGTGACTTACCGGTGAATATGGTCACGATGGTTAGATAGTGCAAAATTCAGGAAGGTAAGTCAGTGATATAACAAATACAAAGTGCTCAATACGTTAGTAGAGCAAATTTATTACAATATTGTACCTATATTGTAATATATATATATATATATATATATATATATATATATATATATGACTCATGCCATGGTGTCACAGATCCACAACCACACCTCCGTGAATACAGTAGTTTTGTAAAGCTTCGTAGGTTTCTTATAGGAGGAATTGCTAGCCCTATGCCGTTCAGTCTACGGTACTGTTGACCCATAGCCAGGTGGAGGATAGAGGAAATCTTTAATTTTCTTCGGGCATTAGCACTAAAACTAAATACAAACACTCTTGTCCAATATTTGAACACGGCGCGTCGAGTACATTCCTTAAGACGATTTGTCATTTAGAAGGAAAAATAAAGAAAGTTGGAAAGAAATTTAGAGCTAAAAAAGCGCGCCAAAATGCGAGCACTTAAAGAGTTGTGTCTAAATAAAAGACACGACAAATATCGAGATGAAGCGATGATTCTCAGTTGCAGGATGCATTGAAAAGTGGTTTGTTCTGGTGATGACATCGATTTCAAATAAAATGTTTTTATCTTAAAAGATCCATCGGAGTTAATGGAGAGAGACAGTTTAAGGGTTGGCAATATCGATATGAGAAGCCTAAGTGCCAATGAAAGAGAGTCATTTTGAGTGGACGGCCATTTTCACCTGGTCAGACCGATTGTTGAATTGATCCTCCGATTTTTAAAGCTTCTACTTTGCCCATAGCTCCAATTGCCATTTTATTTGAGTAAATCACTTTCAATGCGAAAAGATAGAAATGTATGAAATAAGGAAGGGGATGCATTTGTGAGAGTAAAAATTCTCAATCCATAGAATGGGACGTTAGAAACAGGAAATAGTACAAAATGATAGAAAACTAAAAGGACTATCTGTATAAAAAGGAAATGCAAGGAAAAGAAAATATTCAATGAAAAGTCGGGAAATTTTGAAAGAATAAAAAATGTCTACCACAGAAAAATCTAAATGGAAAAAATTAATAAAAATATATTAAAGATAAAATATATTTATCAACCTTTCCGCAGGAGTAGGATGTGACACAAGGTTAATTTCTGAAGTGGAGTTTAACAGGCTGAATTCAGAGTTTTCCTTCTACTTGACTGGCTACCCAGACAAGGTTAAAGCGCCCAATCTGTCCTGCTATTTACCCATAGCTGGAGGGGAAATATATGGGTTCATACCTTTCTCAAGGGTACTGGTGCTATGTGAAATGCAAACAGCCTTGTCCAGGACGTGAACTCAGGTCAACGAGTTCATTTTCTAAGACTCTAACCACTAAACTACGCGCCTTCATAAAAAAATAATATGACTCTGAATTCAAACCTGTTAAACTCCGCTAAAGAAATTGATCTTGTGTTGCATCCTGCTTGTGCAGAGGGGTTGGTAAATATATATATATATATATATATATATATATATATATATCAAAATATTTCAACACTAGCTCATACTGATAATAGGCCACTCTGCTTGACTTTACATTTACAGTAATAATGACCAGAATAAAAGTTACTGTCATATAATTAGATATTGTCGAGGTAGATAATGTGGTAGTGGTGGTTGCAGTAAAAAAAAAATAGAACCAAATATAATATGGGTTGATTGGTTAGGTTTTATGGCATATAAACCCATAGGGTTATTTCATGCCGTAAAAGTTTTTGTTTATTAATTATTGATGGGTATTCAATTGTTTTTAAAAATCCTTTTTTAAAGACATTTTTCAAACGATTTTTTTCTTTTTAACTCATAGATAGGATTCTAAATGTACTACAACTCTGGATCAGAGTGGACCTGGGAGTAATGGTGATAAAAGAGCACTCCACATCCAAGTTTTCCAAGTCAGCTATCACCTTTTAGGACATATATGATAAAAAGGGTTGAGGGTTGCCATTAAGGCGACAGCGTTTATCGGAGGAGGCTTACTCCGATCGCCTTTCTTGCCTAAGTAAGGCCCAAAGTGGATTATTGCCTGTTATGGTCTGCTCAGCCAGCAGGGTCCCACCCTTAATCAGCACGGGTCGCCACCCACGACAAACAGGTGGCCCCATTGGGGAGATTTTATCCCTCTGCAGAGGTAGAGATTATATGACAGGGCAGCCAAATAAAAAATGAGGTTGATTCAATGAACATGGGATTTTTTGGAAATAAACAAAATATTTTTTTCATCTATGGGAAAAGATGAAAGTTCTAGGGGGCCAGGCCTGGCGAATAAGGTGGTTGGGGAATAAGTTCGAATCCACAATTGTGAATTGTTGCCATGGCAACCAGAGTAGTGTGGGGTGGTGCATTGTCTTGGTGGAAGAGGACTCCTTTTGTGAGCATTCTTGGCATTTTTCCTTTGATTACTTTCCGTAGGCGCTTCAGTTGTCCAGAATAATGCTGTCCAGTCACTGTGTGGCCCTTCTGAAGTTAGTCAATCAATATGCTTTTAGCCCAGCCACTTAATCTTACCCCCATCTCCGCAGTCATTCCCTCTGTCTTTGGCCGATCTCTCTGCCTTTCGCCACTTCCCTGCTTTTAGTCCGGCCACTTAAGCTTACACCCATCTCCTCTGCCATTCTTCCATCTCACTGCAATTCGCCAACCCTCTGCTTACAGCCCACCTTCTTAAGATTACACCCATTCCCTCTCTGTCTTTCGCCAATCCCACTGCCTTTCGCCACATCCCTGCTTTTAGTCCAGCGACTTAAGCTTACACCCATCTCCTCTGCCATTCTTCTATCCCAATGCATTTCGCCAACCCTCTGTTTACAGCCCACCTTCTTAAGCTTACACCCATTCACTCTCTGTCTTTCGCCAATCCCACTGCCTTTCGCCAAATCCCTGCTTTTAGTCCAGCCACTTAAGCTTACACCCATCTCCTCTGCCATTTTTCCATCCCACAGCATTTCGCCAACCCTCTGCTCATAGCCCACCTTCTTAAGCTTACACCCATTCCCTCTCTGTCTTTCGCCAATCCCCCTGCCTTTCGCCACATCTCTGCTTTTAGTCCATCAACTTAAGCTTACACCCATCTCCTCTGCCATTCGTCCATCACACTGCATTTCGCCAACCCTCTGCTCATAGCCCACCTTCATGAGCTTACACCCATTCCCTCTCTGTCTTTCGCCAATCCGTCTGCATTTCCCCACATGCCTGCTTTTATTACAGCCACTTAAGCTTACACCAATCTCATCTGCCATTCTTCCATCCCACTGCATTTCGCCAACACACTGCTTATAGCCTACCTCTTAAGCTTACACCCATTCCCTCTCTGTCTTTCGTCAATCCCTCTGCCTTTCACCACAAGCCTGCTTTTAGTCCAGCCACTTAAGCTGACAACAATCTCCTCTGCCATTCTTCCCACTGCATTTCTCCAACCCTCTTACCTTCTTAAGCTTACACCCATTCCCTCTCTGTCTTTCGCCAATCACTCTGCCTTTCGCCACATCCCTGGTTTAGCCCAGCCACTTAAGCTTACACCCAACTTTTCTGCCATTCTTCATTCCCACTGCATTGCGCCAACCCTCTGCTTATAGCCCAACTTCTTCAGCTTACACCCATTCACTCTCTGTCTTTCGCCAATCCCTCTGCATTTCGCCACATCCCTGCTTTTAGTCCAGCCACTTAAGCTTACACCCATCTGCTCTGCCATTTTTCCAACCCACTGCATTTCTCCAACCCTCTGCATATAGTCAAACTTCATAAGCTTACACCCATTCACTCTCTGTCTATCGCCCATCCATCTGCCGTTCACCAAAAGCCTGCTTTTAGTCCAGCCACTTAAGCTTACACCCATCTCCTCTGCCATTCTTCCCACTGCATTTCGCCAACACTCTGCTTATAGCCCACCTTCTTAAGCTTACACCCATTCCCTCTGTCTTACGCCAATCACTCTGCCTTTCGCCCATCTCTGCTTTAATCCATCCATTTAAGCTTACACACATCTCCTCTGCCATTCTTCCCACTGCTTTTCCCCAACCTTCTGCTTATAGCCCACCTTCTTTAGCTTACACCCATTCCCTCTCTGTCTTTCGCCCATCCCTCTTCCTTTCACCACATCTCTGCTTTTAGTCCATCCACTTAAGCTTACACCCATCTCCTCTGCCATTCTTCCCACTGCATTTCTCCAACCCTCTGCTTATAAGCACAACTTCTTAAGCTTACACCCATTCCCTCTCTGTCTTTCGCCCATCCCTCTTCCTTTCACCACATCTCTGATTTTAGTCCATCCACTTAAGCTTACACCCATCTCCTCTGCCATTCTTCCATCACA
Organism: Doryteuthis pealeii; assembly: GCA_023376005.1. Lineage (NCBI taxonomy): Eukaryota > Metazoa > Mollusca > Cephalopoda > Myopsida > Loliginidae > Doryteuthis > Doryteuthis pealeii. The sequence goes on along the minus strand of CM042139.1, from coordinate 2,217,012 downwards.
CTGCATTTCGTCAACACTCTTTTTATAGCCCACCTTCTTAAGCTTACACCCATTCCCTCTCTGTCTTTCGCCCATCACTCTGCTTTCGCCACATCTCTGCTTTTAGTCCATCCACTTAGCTTACGCCATCTCCTCTGCCAATCTTCCATCCAAATGCATTTCGCCAACACACTGCTTATAGCCCACCTTCTTCAGCTTAGACACATTCCCTCTCTGTCTTTTGCCCATCCCTCTGCCTTTCGCCACATCTCTGCTTTTAGTCCATCCACTTAAGCTTACACACGTCTCCTCTGCCATTCTTCCATCACACTGCATTTCGCCAACAGTCTGCTTGTAGCCCACTTTCTTAAGCTTCCGACCATTCCCTCTCTGTCTTTCGCCAATCCCTCTGCCTTTCGCCACATCTCTGCTTTTAGTCCAGCGACTTAAGCTTACACCCATCTCCTCTGTCATTCTTCATCCACTGCATTTCCCAACCTCTGCTTATAGCCCACCTTCTTAAGCTTACACCATTCCCTCTCTGTCTTTCGCCATCCCTCTGCATTTCGCCACATCCTGCTTTTAGTCCAGCCACTTAAGCTTACACCAATCTCCTCTGCATTCTTCCATCCCACTGCATTTCGCCAACACTCTGCTTATAGCCCACCTTCTTAAGCTACACATTCCCTCTCTGTCTTTCGCCATCCCTCTGCCTTTCGCCACATCCTGCTTTTAGTCCAGCCACTTAAGCTTACACCCATCTCCTCTGCCATTCTTCCATCCACTGCATTTCGCCAACCCTCTGCTTATAGCCCACTTCTTAAGCTCCACCATTCCCTCTTCTGTCTTTCGCCATCCCTCTGCCTTTCGCCACATCTCTGCTTTTAGTCCAGCCACTTAAGCTTACACCATCTCCTCTGCATTCTTCATCCCACTGTTTCGCCAACCCTCTGCTTATAGCCCACCTTCTTAAGCTCCACCATTCCCTTTCTGTCTTTCGCCCATCCTCTGCCTTTCGCCACATCTCTGCTTTCAGTCCAGCCACTTAAGCTTACACCCATCTCCTCTGCATTCTTCCACTGTTTCCCAACACTCTGCTTATAGCCCACTTCTTAAGCTTACACCATTCCCTTTCTGTCTTTCGCCATCCCTCTGCCTTTCGCCACATCTCTGCTTTCAGTCCAGCCACTTAAGCTTACACCCATCTCCTCTGACATTCTTCCATCCACTGTTTCCCACCCTCTGCTTATAGCCCACCTTCTTAAGCTTACACCATTCCCTTTCTGTCTTTCGCCCATCCCTCTGCCTTTCGCCACATGCTTTCAGTCCAGCCACTTAAGCTTACACCAATCTCCTCTGACATTCTTCCATCCCACTGTTTCCACCAACCCTCTGCTTATAGCCCACCTTCTTAAGCTCCACTATTCCCTTTCTGTCTTTCGCCCATCCCTCTGCCTTTCGCCACATCTCTGCTTTCAGTCCAGCCACTTAAGCTTACACCAATCTCCTCTGACATTCTTCCATCCCACTGTTTCCCACCAACCCTCTGCTTATAGCCCACATTCTTAAGCTCCATCTATTCCCTTTCTGTCTTTCGCCCATCCCTCTGCCTTTCGCCACATCTCTGCTTTCAGTCCAGCCATTAAGCTTACACCAATCTCCTCTGACCATTCTTCCATCCACTGTTTCCCACCAACCCTCTGCTTATAGCCCACATTCTTAAGCCTCCATCTATTCCCTTTCTGTCTTTCGCCCATCCCTCTGCCTTTCGCCACATCTCTGCTTTTCAGTCCAGCCACTTAAGCTTACACCAATCTCCTCTGCATTCTTCCATCCCACTGTTTCCCACCAACCTCTGCTTATAGCCCACCTTCTTAAGCCTCCATCTATTCCCTTTCTGTCTTTCGCCATCCCTCTGCCTTTCGCCACATCTCTGCTTTCAGTCCAGCCACTTAAGCTTACACCCATCTCCTCTGACATTCTTCCATCCCACTGTTTCCCACCAACCCTCTGCTTATAGCCCACTTCTTAAGCTCCACTATTCCCTTTCTGTCTTTCGCCCATCCCTCTGCCTTTCGCCACATCTCTGCTTTCAGTCCAGCCACTTAAGCTTACACCAATCTCCTCTGACATTCTTCCATCCACTGTTTCCCACCCCCTCTGCTTATAGCCCACATTCTTAAGCCTCCATCTATTCCCTTTCTGTCTTTCGCCCATCCTCTGCCTTTCGCCACATCTCTGCTTTCAGTCCAGCCACTTAAGCTTACACCAATCTCCTCTGACATTCTTCCATCCCACTGTTTCCCACCAACCCTCTGCTTATAGCCCACATTCTTAAGCTCCATCTATTCCCTTTCTGTCTTTCGCCCATCCCTCTGCCTTTCGCCACATCTCTGCTTTCAGTCCAGCCACTTAAGCTTACACCAATCTCCTCTGACATTCTTCCATCCCACTGTTTCCCCAACCTCTGCTTATAGCCCACATTCTTAAGCCTCCATCTATTCCCTTTCTGTCTTTCGCCCATCCCTCTGCCTTTCGCCACATCTCTGCTTTCAGTCCAGCCACTTAAGCTTACACCCATCTCCTCTGACATTCTTCCATCCACTGTTTCCACCAACCCTCTGCTTATAGCCCACATTCTTAAGCCTCCATCTATTCCCTTTCTGTCTTTCGCCCATCCTCTGCCTTTCGCCACATCTCTGCTTTCAGTCCAGCCACTTAAGCTTACACCAATCTCCTCTGACATTCTTCCATCCCACTGTTTCCCACCAACCCTCTGCTTATAGCCCACATTCTTAAGCCTCCATCTATTCCCTTTCTGTCTTTCGCCATCCCTCTGCCTTTCGCCACATCTCTGCTTTCAGTCCAGCCACTTAAGCTTACACCCATCTCCTCTGACATTCTTCCATCCCACTGTTTCCCACCAACCCTCTGCTTATAGCCCCATTCTTAAGCCTCCATCTATTCCCTTTCTGTCTTTCGCCATCCCTCTGCCTTTCGCCACATCTCTGCTTTCAGTCCAGCCACTTAAGCTTACACCAATCTCCTCTGACATTCTTCCATCCCACTGTTTCCCACCAACCCTCTGCTTATAGCCCACATTCTTAAGCTCCATCTATTCCCTTTCTGTCTTTCGCCCATCCCTCTGCCTTTCGCCACATCTCTGCTTTCAGTCCAGCCACTTAAGCTTACACCAATCTCCTCTGACATTCTTCCATCCCACTGTTTCCACCAACCCTCTGCTTATAGCCCACATTCTTAAGCTCCATCTATTCCCTTTCTGTCTTTCGCCCATCCCTCTGCCTTTCGCCACATCTCTGCTTTCAGTCCAGCCACTTAAGCTTACACCAATCTCCTCTGACATTCTTTCCACTGTTTCCCACCAACCCTCTGCTTATAGCCCACATTCTTAAGCCTCCATCTATTCCCTTTCTGTCTTTCGCCATCCTCTGCCTTTCGCCACATCTCTGCTTTAGTCCAGCCACTTAAGCTTACACCCATCTCCTCTGACATTCTTCCATCCACTGTTTCCCACCAACCCTCTGCTTATAGCCACATTCTTAAGCCTCCATCTATTCCCTTTCTGTCTTTCGCCATCCTCTGCTTTCGCCAATCTCTGCTTCAGTCCAGCCACTTAAGCTTACACCAATCTCCTCTGCATTCTTCCATCACACTGCATTTCCCCAAACCTCTGCTTATAGCCACCTTCTTAAGCTTACACCCATTCCTCTCTGTCTTTCGCCCATCCCTCTGCCTTTCGCCACATCTCTGCTTTTAGTCCAGCCACTTAAGCTTACACCCATCTCCTCTGCATTCTTCCATCCCACTGTTTCGCCAACCTCTGCTTAAAGCCCACCTTCTTAGCTTCCATTCCCTTTCTGTCTTTCGCCCATCCTCTGCCTTTCGCACCATCTCTGCTTTCAGTCCGCACTTTAAGCTTACACCAATCTCTCTGACATTTTCCATCCCACTGTTTCCACCAACCCTCTCTTATTGCCGAATTCTAAGCCTCATCTATTTCCCTTCTGTCTTTCCGCCCATCCCTCCCCTCTGCTTTCACCATATTCGCTCTCATCCAGCCACTTA
>CM042139.1:2154295-2212847 GCA_023376005.1 Doryteuthis pealeii | reverse complement strand
AGAGAGAGATCAAACACATGGATGGACATGCTAATGTGGCCGCCAACAAGGACCTACATTGAAACTCGCGCGGAATACCTGTATGTGCACAGAGGACCTTATCCCAGGGACAAATGAATGATAGAGAATGTTGGCGAGAGATTGTCATGGATGATCGCGTGCTGATTGCACCACATGATGATGATGATGATTTAAATTAGTTTATTCATGCCTTATATACAGAGGGGTGAATGTTCTCTACACGCGGAGTGATTAATGAGTGACATATACTAACTCCTGTTTTTTTCTCGACATTTAAATATCTCTAAGAATATTGCACTTAAATGTCGATTTTTATCCACGATGATATACGTATATTTTCTGCGTGTGAGAAAACAGCTGCTTACGTGAAATGTCGCATCTCTTCATCGTGAAAGTTGATATTCGTTTTTTTTTGTTTTTTTTTTTAATTTGGTTTTGATGGGAAATAAATGACATTTTTCTTCCAAAGCTGTCCATAATAAAACATTTCCGGCAATTAAATGTGGTTGAATAACAGTTTTATCTTTGAACGATTCTCGAGGAGTAGAATCAAAAAAAAAGTAAGTAAGTGGTTGGGGGTGACCTAAAGTTCGGTAGTCAGCCAGAAAGTGATGGAGTCTATAAACATTTTCACTAGCGGCTAATGAGTCCGAAGGAGGCTGTTTTGGTGTACGGTCTGAGCTGGAAGCGCCAACAACTTACCATCGAGCTCCTTACTTTACGCCTGATTCTTCTAGCTACTGGGATGATGTTAAGCGTGATGTTGGCGGAGGGGCCGGGGTATTCGAGACCGGCGGAATCCTTATGGCTTTATCGGTCAGCGTCTACCGAACTGATGAAAGCGCTGCAAATTCATTTGTATTAACATTTTTATATATCCCGTAAATTTCCGTATATCACCACTTGTGTTTTTTAGTATATTTTCAATGGTTTGAAATTGAAGTATTATGGAATATGTGAATTTTGCCCTTTCAAACGACGTATAGCATAGGCAGTGATGACATTGGAGCGAGGGATTGTGAGTAGTGTGGTTTGTGTATGATAGGGACGAGAGTAGGTCGTTTAGCATTAATGTAATAGAGTCCTGTTTGTGTAAATTTTCGTATAATCCAGTGTTATTTGTTAATATATTTTCCATTGTAAGAAATTAGATATTAAATAATGTGAATATCCTTTTAAAAAGAGTAAGCGATAGACGATAACGCCGGCCGTTTGTTTGTTGTAGATAAGTAGTAGTAGTAGTAGTTGAATAGTGAGTAAATTATAATAATGTGAAGGGCCCTGTGGTTATCTAGAAAGTAGTGATAATTTAATTATTAAGCATTTCAGTAAAATATTTACACTATTGTCTTATTTAATGTTCTGTGTAGCATTGTCTTTTACTGTTTTATTCCTTTCGTTTGTTAATAATTGGAAGTGAATCCATTATTTATGCTGGGGTTACATTGGGCATGTAGTAAGAATCTAGAGAATATCGCGCACTGCCGGATAAGCCACACCAGATAATTCAGGATTTACATTTTTTTCGCTGTTCATACTCGGGCGTTTTCGCGATAGCTCTCGATTATTAAACAGATGAATGTTACAAGATGATAAACGGTCATACAATTAAGGAATGTGAGTATGTGTTTATGTAGACATAATCGCTCAGGACGACAAGAAACCTTCTTGAAACCATAGCTCTGTAGTAAAAGAAATCTCGCCAAAAGAATAAGCAGCTGGAGCTGTCCCTCTTTTAAAAGTCTTGGGCAGCTGGACTACCGAATAAATTGCTCTGACAATGGCACTGATGCCGTTGATAGCATGGAAGTGCGGTGTGTGAATGGGTTAAAGTTGTCATTGAGGAGTGGACTTCGGTTCGACCTCCGAGTTCAAATCCGGATGCTGGTTGATTGTCACTTCACTTAGTCGGCATAATACTTGGGATGTGAACAGTATGAATCCTACGTTCTCTCGCTCCAGCTATGGATAAATAGGTTAGGTGCTAGACCTTGTGGGCTTGTTTGAACCGTGTGGTCAGGCACGCAGGGTGGTATTCGGATAAGGCAAACCTCTGAGACGTGTCAAACCTGTTGTGCTCGCGTTAGAACATTTGGGCCTTGTTCGCATCCTGCTCGTGCGGAGGGGTGGTAAAATAGATTAGGTAGCAGATCGAGTGAGATTATGGATTCTTGGCATCGTGATATATGATGTACTGTCATTGGTAAAGAATGGTGTGAGTCGAGAAGTTGACAGCCGAGAATAGGGAAGATTGAGGACGACAGATGAACTGTTATGTGTGATTTATGTTAATGGTAGGTCGAGATGGCTGTTCATGAAGCGTTGCTCGGTCTTGGTTTTGGTGAGTCGGTAGAGAATCTGATGAGGTCCGTAGAGATGGCGGAAGGTCGTGGCGGAGACGTATCCATTAGGACGGTGCTGTTGATGCGATTCCGATATGATTTAGAAGATGCGAGTTGCAGTAGGCATGTGTGTAGATCCTACGTTTAAGAAAATGGAAGGAGAGACGACCCACTCAGCAATCTTGGTATGTGCGTAGATGCGAACATTCGCAAGAGTTTGAAAGAATATGACTAATATAACGCCAAGGTAGATTAGTCTAGATCCCATGTGTCAAACCACAGCACTAAGACGCTAAATGAAGCATTCTTCTCTTGGGTCTATGCTAGCAGCGGAAAAGGGATTGACGACCTCAGTCGCAGTTCTGGCTGAATACCTTGCTGATGTACTCGTTGTAGGTCCACTTATGTTACTTACGTTGACTTTTTACAATTGTATAAAATCTCAGGAAACATTGGAAATACCACTCATGTTTTTAAGCATTGGGTATGGTAATGAGAGAGTTATTTGACGAATGATATTGCGAAAAAGAGACCAGAGAACTCTTATACATATTATTAAGGATCTTACACAATAGATGAGAATGGAAATTAAGGATTGAGAAAATGCTCCATGATTAGAATATAAAAAATGGAGTAAAAAATGCAATGACAACGGAAGGAAAGATGTTCCAAGATCGAACATAAATGCATCTAGGAGTTGGAGTATAAAGAAAACCTGACAAGATGATTGATGTTGGGAATATTATATGTAGCGAATGTCCAAAACAGCGTATGGAAAGAATAAATAAGAAAGGGAAAACTCGTTGGAAGAATGTGAAACTTTGTTGTGTGAAGCTAAGATTTGATTTAGTTAGAAGTCTTAAGAATGACTGAAATATAATTCTGGAAGAGTCATTTTTGTAAGAGGAGGATAGGGAAGTACTTCTGTTAAAATTCGAAAATGATTGAATACAGTGACGATGATGGATAATAAGAAGCACAAGCGGAAATTTGGGTAGTATCATATATCTGGAAGTTTCTTATTTCCAGAGGGAGTGGATATTAGATTATGACTGTGTAGTTAAGAAAAGGAGAGATGAGAATCTAACGGAGCGATGTAAGAGATGTGCGTGGGATTCACAATTCAGGACTTGAAGAATACAAAATAGAGCAAAGAAAGACAGAGCAGCAGCAGCAGTAATGCAATCTAAACGGAATAACGTATTTGACAAACTGGGAAAACAATAATTTAAAAAAATCTAGAAAAATAAAATGGGACAGAAAGCAACTGTGTAAACAATGAGGGAGGGACAAAAATGTAGATAAAAGTGGAAAGTTACTAGGATTTTGGGATGGGCGTATGAAAGGCTACCTGTCGATCGATAATGGTTGAAATTTTGGTTTGGTATTAGTTTGGTTTTACGACATATCAATTCTACAATTGGGTCATTTTAAGGCCGATAGATTTTCACAAATAAATAAATTCTTAAATGAATATACAATTTTTTTTTATAAATACATTTTTATATTAACCCTAACAGGTACTACCACTCCGAGTCAGAGTGGAACCAGGAGCAATTTTAGTGGGGGGAAAAAATGAAAACCGGGGTTTTTTGCCCCCCCCCCCAACTTCCCCAAACCTCAAACTGGAACCTCACCATCAGAAGAGTTTAACGTCATTCCAGACGATGTAACGTACCGTGCAGTCAGACGCAGCCGTTCTAGGCACCATGAATGATGAAAAAGGGGTTGGATGGTTTGGCCAATATTAGGGTGCAATGAGGTTTGGGAATCATATTTAGGTGCTAGGGCTTGACGTGACCAGGGCGCGATTGAGTTCGTAAAGTGGCCAAGATAGTGGGTCAGAGCAGGTGAGATGTATTGTGCGAAGTCGATGACTGCGCATTGGCGAGCCACTCTGAGCGTCTTGCCTTAGTATGCATCACAGGTCGCCAGCCCGCTGGGCACGGCCGCGAACAAGGTGTATCTACCGCCATTGTGGGAGGTCTTACGACGCCCGCTGCATGTCGCCGCCAGACCGACAGGGCGGCTATAGATTGTTGGATTGGCATGCCAACGTAGTGAAGAGGAAGAGGAGTGATAAGTAAGGAGAGATTAAAGTAGTTGACAATCGTTGGGCAGGTGGTTCTGTAAGAAACAGACGCAAGATTGAGTGTCTGTTTCCAGGGATTTACTCGTGGTGGGTAAAGTAATAAAAGGGTGCTACAGAAGAAATACAAACAGAAACCGTCTTGTGAGTAGTTATAATGAAGATAAGAAACCAACAGCGAATAAGACGAAATATCTCCAGACGAGAACCATATAAGATTCCAGATTCAAAGAATGAAGCTGAGAGTACCACCCAGGCCAACAAGAGAATAGTTGAATGCAAGTAGAAGATAAGTAGTTGGAAGTATGACTGGTTACAAGACCATCCTTCAAGATGGAATCCTGATGCAATAAGGTTTTATGTATACTTTAAGCGAAAAAGCTTCAAGCGAAACTAAGGAATAATTCATATTCCACATAAGATGAAATGAAGAATGGTAAGATAGAGGAAACCTGAAAAGAAAAAAGCATTAAGTGATAGATAATACCCATGAATAAGGAATTATGGTCAAAGCAAAAACTGATAATTGGTGAAAAAAAAATTGAAATGTTGATAATGTGGTGACATATGTAAGAAAGTGATTGCGATAGATCTTTGGATTTAAGCTCCTCTGGACTGATAGAGTTGATAGGACGGAGTGGGAAACTCTCTTGAATGTGAGAATCGACACTGAATGTACGAAAGGGACATCGGTCTCATATTACTAGTTATATATTTAAAAATGTTGATGAACGAAGATCAGTTTACGAATGAACGTTTTCTTAGAAATTACGAAAGATCGTGCCGGACACAACCCTGTAAAGAGTCGCCGAAGGACGCAACGAGATGGAGGTGCTGAAGAGAGGAGTGATTATGACTATCGATTATCAGTGTTTCATGAACGCACGTGCCGCTCGCATGAATTCGTTGATGATAGGTTATTGCTGATACGAGATAGTTATTCGATGGAGGCCGTGGTACAACGTTGTGAGTGTCGTAGGAATAGACGTTGTTCGATCCAAGTTCAAACCTAAGGTCGAGGCTGAGTGTTTGGATTTCCCATAACCGACTGATTACCTTGAGACAGAGATGGCATCTAACTACTCTCGCTCTCTCTCTCTCTCTCTCCCCTTTGTTTCATCTTTTGCCTTATGTTTTGATAAACCAGATTAGCTCTATGCATTCTTCCGCCGCGCTCACTACCATTTTTTATCTTTCCCTGTTCTTATGTTTTTGTTCTTGCTTTCATCTCGTTATATATGCGTCTTTATCTGTGTGTAGCAGTGGGTCATTCTGCTTTACTCTACCTTGGTGTTTTCCTTTATAGATTAGAAGACGGTAATGGTTCATTATGTTAATTGGATGGCGTACGGGGAATTAAGCAGTATTCACTAGACACTGCAGGATTTTACTTCTTTGCGCTTTGATGTTCGTGGACGTATATGGACTGACTCAAATATACGCGCCGTAGAATCTGGTTGCCAAAGATGATATAGCGGGTCGGTGCAATTACAGGGAACACGAGTATAATATATTGATGCTCTCATAAGGATCCCCTCAAGCAATCGTGGAGAATCTTTATAGAAAACTGGCATCAGTGAAATCTAAGTGAAAAAAATCTCGGGATTTATTAGATATTTCTATTATTTTATGAGTAATTAATGTCACTTTTATTCTTTTTCAAGATGGGGGGAAGGAGGGTCGTGGAATGGTAATGTTGTCGGTTCTGCCTTGACGCTGTCCTATTATGTTATGGATGTAAGTTGTCTAGGCGTTAGTAGTGCGATAGTAGACGGTGGGATTGGGGGTGCGAGTCATATAATGCCTGTAGAGCAGTGTGGATGGGAGAATAAATGTCGATCAAGTGGAAGTTGAAATGGTAGACTAGGCTTGTGTGAAATAGAGTGTAGGTGCCTAGCGTATCCTTCTTGGTTGGCTGGAGAATCTCACGCTCGACGATGGGTTGGGGACGTGTCGATGTGGCAGCCCGGTACGGTTGAGCGTGGTGCTATCTCGTGCTCGCTGGGTACGCAACCTTCGGCGCCATGGAGCGTGGCCTGAAAGCGCAGTAGAGATAGGGTCTTGTACGAGCAGAATGTATTCAGTAGGCGGTTTCTATAGAAGGAATGTCTGATGATGCGTATGGCTTGGAGAAGAAAAGTGTGATAACATTCTAGACGAGTAACGTAGCGCTGTTTTGGGCGCGGAATCGACATTACTGAATGGCAACTCTGTCTGTCACTAAATGTATATAGAAATGCCTCCATTTCCTAATTACCGGCCGGTCAAGGGGAATCGAGTGTGGATTTCAAAGAATGTCCATTGTGAGTGAAACTGGAGTGGAGTTCCGTGGGTCTGTCGTGGCTTCGTACATCTGGGGTTCCGGTTATAAAACGAAACGAATATGAAAGTGAATTCAGTTGTAGATTGTGGTTTATTGGATCGTGTCTGAATGTGTTTATTCAAAAGCGGCCCACTGTCTAGAAATGGTGGAATGAATACAGTTAAAATCGAATAATGGAAACAATTTAAACGTTTTTATATTTACTCACTCCCGTCCGCCATTGGACAGGATGTGACACAAGGTTTTTCTTTGGTGAAGTTACAGCTGTTTTATATTATCATAGATATCCCTTCTCCTAGACTGGTTTGCCTTACTAATGCTAAAGAAACCAATTCTGGTATCATTATTTGCCATATGTCTTTGATGGAGAATGAACATTCTTGACTTTTCTTAAGAGCACATTAGCGTTTGGGTCGAAAAATTCGAACTTCGGATCGCTGAGAGAGATATATATAATATATATATGTATATATAGGGGTATGAGGTATGTATAGAGAGAGAGAGAGAGAGAGGGGGGGATTTCCACTCCGTCCACGTGTAGGGTTTGGACACAAGGTTCAATTTATTAAGCGAAGTTTAAGCAGGATTTGAATTCAGAGGTTGTTGTCCTTCCCTGATAGCAGCGGTGGCTGTACCTGTGGCGCAAAGTGTTATTACAGGGACACAGTCTTACCCTTGACTATGACCCATAGATAGTCTGGAGGGGTAGAGCTTAGTAGAACGGAAGCTTAGGCTTTGCCAAGAGTGTAACGCTGTTCTTAATTATCCGTTCGTACTTGCCATAGGTTAAGCACAAGATAGATCGTTGTGTTCCAATATTTTTCATACAATTAGAATGGATAATAGGTGATAGCGTTATATATATATATATATATATATATATTATTTAGGCAATCCTCTCGCCGAGCAGGAGCGAACACTTAAGTCATTTCTTAAGCGGGGAGTTTAACAGGTTTGATTCAGTAGTTTTTTCTCATGGGAGGACATATGGTACCTCGAGATGGGTGTCGTGGATTGGAGGGTAGGTAGGCCTGGCTATTCTTAGCCTACATAAGCTGTTAGGGGAGATTGTGAGCTGTTACATTACGCGTGTGTAGTTGGCACAAGTTAGTGCTGTGTTGATGCCCGTAAGTAATCGTCTCGAAGTGATATCTGAGAGCGTCGCAGAGGACGTGTAGACTGGAGGTGCGCATTTTTATGTCACTCGAGCACGAGGCATTACGTGCGTAGGACTGCGCGATGTCATGGCGTGGTAGCCGAGATGGTGAGGTGTGATTTGTATTGTGTTGGTGGTTCTGTGTTTATCAAAGGACAGGTCTCGATCCTGTGACATCCGGTTTCCCTTTGCCGGCTGGTGTCTTAGCGAACATGGTCACGCGCATTTCATAAAGTATGATAGTTTAGGAACATGTTTACACGCATAATGTACCTTTTAAGAAGTGGTTCTTAAAATGTTTATACGTTCATGTGATGGATACGACAGGATACAGATGTCTCCTTCTGTGTGCGGGTCGATCAATATATGGACAGAAGACGTGATTGAGCTATTCAAGTAATGAGAAACAGTGAATATCTTTTTTTGACGAGTCGTTATGGTGTACGCTGGTTCATACAGTAAAAAAGGTGCTTACTGTGGGAATATTTGTCCCATTGTGCTAAACGCTTTGTGTAATTTCGTGTGGTTCGTCATATTTGTGTGGTCTACCTAAAGTAAGGAAGTATGCCGATTAGTACGTCTCAGCAAAATTCCATGATATCATCTAGTATTGGGGAGAAGTCATAGAAGAAAAAAATCCTTTTTGTACTTATCAATTTTTCCTAGTTCGTTTCATGCGTGAGCTTTATGTTGGGGGGAGGGGGTGTTTGGTTTTTTATTTTCATTTTGTTTTCCAGTGTCCATTTGTCAGCTTTTATCGCTGTTGCTAGAGATGAAACAATTCTAATGTAACACTACACAGCAATGATTTGCGTTTTTGTTTATGTTACTGACTACTAAATAAGATTGGATCTTTTTCTTGTTTTTCATAATCGACGTGTTGGATCTGTAAATGTTATGTGTGGGGACGTTATTCCTGACTGCACTTCTACAGACTTTTTATATAAATTATTGATATCAGAGAAGTTCAATTGAAAAAGGATCAAAATTTTTATGTATTTAAACATTTTTCCTCACACAGTACATAATCTTTCCGAGCTGCGGTAAATTCTCCTACATCACAGAAGCCAAGTGTCCAGAGCCTTACATTGTTCAGCATTTTAAGCTCGTTTCCCTCAAGAAATTGGTAATGATTTGGGGTAAAGAATGTTTGTTTGTGTCGTTATATTGTTATGTTAAGAGCTCCAAATATCAGCTATCAGTGCCTGTAGGGGAGGTTCAAAAGTCGGACCTTCCTAATCGGGGAAGCGGGTAGTAGGGACGAGCCGATCTGGCATGCGTGTCACTAGGCAGGAGAGGAGAGGCACGGTCATGGCAGGGCTGCCCAGGTTCGTTGGCTGATTGGACTTGTTTGTGGCTGCGAGTGTGGACTTGAGTTGATGATGTGTATGAATGAGGATGATAATCTAGGTGGTGGATGGGATGAGCGAGGTCTAGAGGGTGTGACATGCCAATGGCACTCGTTGTTGCGGGCTAGTGAGCGGTGATAGATTTGGGGGAAGGATCGCTGTCGCCGATCGAAGGATGGTGGCGGATGCTGGGCACGATGCAAGCACTCTACATCCAAGGTATGGGAGTGATCCATCGTTGCGAGACTGCCGTACCCGTTTTGTACCGTGAGTGGGAAGGCGGCAGGTATATTGTAAGGTGTATGGGACAATCATATGCAGACAGGGGACTGACGGTCAGTTGTTGTGAGAGGGGTAAGATCCTTTTCGTAAGTCGGACTCTTAATAATGAGTTTAAGAGCCACCCGGCCTTGGTAATTACGAGGGGGTGTTTGTTGTGTGTACCGGCGGCCTCGCCAACTTAGGGCGTATGCAGTACAGCACAGTGTTTGGGTATATGCAGGTGTGCGGAGGTGATGATATGTGTGGCGCTCCATGCCTCAGCATTTATTGGTCTGAGGCGCTTAGCGAAAGAAGAGATAGACTCTTGATTCAGGTGGGACAGGAAACCATCCCTAGACCACAACAATGAATTTTACTTTATATGAAAGTACAAGTGGTCATCACTTTTCAGAAGGTTTGTAAGTGGCCCTGGAAATGGTGCCGGAATGTCGTTAGAGTTGCAACAGTGAAGAAATTGGCAAGTGCATTGCGAATCAATTAATAAAATTATTTAGCAACTGCTTCGCTTCAGGTTATGGATTGGTGCCGAAACCGGGATGAACGCAGGGGACCGTTCAGATTATCAGTTACAGGTGCGTAGACGTCGATGCTTTGCTTCTCCTACGCAGCAGTTCTTAGTCTTGCTCACCTGTCTCTAATCCAAATATCATGCTTCTGCTTCCACATCGTTTTTCGACAGACAAAGGATGCCACTAGTGCGAGACTTCTGCCACCCGATCGTGGATGGTCGCAGGTCTCGGATATTAAGAGGTGTATCCATCTGGCTGGTGTTGGTTTGCGATTCCGCGGGTCGAGGCTTACTGCTGAATGTGCGAACGTTCGACCATGCAGGTTCAGCAGGCGTTCAATGCGATCACAGACGAGGGCGTTTCAGGACGGGGTGTGACTCTGCACTGCTCGTGCAGATAATTTCAGCAGCATTGTCAGTAACGAAAGAGCGGTGACGAAGTTCAATTTCCGTGGTCACTGTCGCGTTCACACTTCCTCTCCCTTGCAACAGGGCCGACACATATCCGCGGATCGTTTCGGGTTGCGGTGTGGGGCTGGGAATCATGTATGTGGCTCTGGTCGTGCCACAAATCGAATGTGGAATTTGGTGTTGTAGTTCTACACTAAAACATGAACCCTTTACACATGGAGTTCTTTGCTGTATGCAAGCACACGTGAACCTTATCAGACACTACAAGATGTGGATCAAACTTAACGGGCAAATATCACAAAGTAAAAACGTATTTAGAAGCAGCCGAATAGTGGTCAATATGTGTTGGTGAGGTTAGTCCGGCAACAGTAAAAGAAGTCGACAGGTCGAGATGGGGGGAAATATAATGACAAGTGTGATTGTAAATTAATGGTAGCATGTACGGACTAGCGGTTGTTCGTTAAGCGGGAACAAGTGCTCCCTTTCCACTCGGTGTCTGCACTATTTAATAGGTGAAGAAAGGTGCAGGTGTTCTCGCACTGTAGGGAACGGCCCGGTATATACAATATGCACATCAGATCTGACTTACAGAAATAGAAAGGCTACGATTGCTTGTCCAAGCCGTACTTGTACAACTGCTTTACTGTATGGTTGCTCTACTTGTGGAAATTAACGGAAGGCACCTAGAAAATAAGCAGATGGGAACTGCATTGATTTGCCGTGCGATCTTTTTTTAAAAATCGAGGGAACAACACCCCACAAGGAAAGAAGCTGTAATGGCCACTTACGCCATTCATAAACGGAAACCATTCCGACGATGGGTGAGAACGGAAAAAGTACTATGGCTAGAGCAATCAGGGGACAAACTCTAATAAGCGAGCGGAACTAGTACCGCCAGGTGTTCCAGATGGTAAACCTATCCTCGCAAAGAGCCACCATTGACCGAGGCACTGGGTGCAGATGGTCATGTGTGTGAGATAGCCTGCCCGGGGACCGGTCCAGGGATTGTCGGATGAGAATATAGGGCTGCAGTGTTGGCGGGAGAGAGTTGTCCATGGATAGTGCCATGGCCTATGAGCTGGGTCGCTGGACGCGATGGATGGACAGCCAAACTGAGATAAATGCTATGACCGGGAGTTCTGTTTAGGATGGTAGTATTAGGATATGTCCTTGAGGCAGACGAACTGGGTCATGCACGAATTGTCCCGCCCAATAATAGAGGTCAGAAGATTCTTATTGGACGCAAAGTTCACTTTCAATTTATTCGGGTCCATTCTCGGCTACTCCAATGAGTGCTTGTATAAATATAGTAGTATATACATATAATATATTTTTATATATATATATATATTATATATATATATATTATATAATCAGTATCCTACCTGTCGAAAAATAGTGAGTGTTTCCAATAAAGTGCATCTACAACTTTTGCTTTACGGTTAACTTCTGCCATCATTTTCCTAGTCATTTTTCTTTGCTATTTTTGCATTTGTTTCCATAGTTATGGACAAGGTAAACTGCTTGAAGATGTCAATGAAGTTTTTTGAGTTGCCTTCATCAACCGTTTTAGGGATTTATATTCCAATTCATACAAAAGTAAGTGAATCATTAAAGTCAACAAATATGACATGTGGTGGATTTCCGTGCCACTAGCGCGACTGATGAAGTATGATAATGATGTTAGATAAGAATACTTGAAAAAGTATTTAATTTATTTTTGTAATTAAGAAAAGGGCCGGGTTAGCGCTTAGTCGGTAGAGCGTTCGGCCTAGAAATCCACAAGGTTCCTAGTTCGATACCGGCCCTCGCCAACTCAGCGTATGAGTAGCACAGGGATTTTTGCGGTAAAGTAAGGAGCTGTGTTGTCTCCAGCTCAACGCAAAGAAAATCTCCTTGTCTAGCGGTCTAGTGAAAAGGGATAGGGACTCCCTCGCTGATTGGTTTGATACCGTCTTTAGGCCACCCCGACGACTTTACTTTGCTTATTACATTGAAGCTATAATTGTTTACCAAATTTTAATTTATGATTCGAGTTAAACTTAGATCATATAATTGATTGGAAATTAAATTGGTGTGTGATAGGAAACTTGAAACCATAGAAAATGTTATATAAACAAATAATTAAAGCATCAAGGTGGTGAGGTTCCAATTCTGGAAGGTCTGTGAGAATATGTGTACCCTTTCATAGCATTTTCTCTGGTTCACTGGGATCTCGGAGTGATAGTACCTGTTAGGGTCCCAGTTAGAGTTAAATAGAAAAAAATGAAGTTTAAAAATCTATTTTTAAAAAGGAAATTGAGTTTAAATTTTTTTAAAATGAATCTCATCAAGAATAAATAAACCAAATATCCTCGGCAATAAATAATCCCAAAATAGGGTTGACATGCCGTAAAATCCAAACTACTCATCAACAACAATTTCTAAAGTGTGAAAAAAAAAAAATCATAAGAGCAGGATATGTCATAACTAAATAAACGAGACTTGTATTTGAGCTTTTTAAAAAAATTAACTGTGTTGACATGTACAAGGTGATATATATGAGGCGGGGGTAGTATATATATATAGTAGGTATATATATATATAGTATATATATTAGTTAGTATATATTAGTATAGAGTAGTGATGGTAGTGAGGTGTAGGTGAGTTATGTTATTAGAGTAAGAGTGCGGATTGCCGCTTCATTAAGCTCTGTCCCAAATCAGTAGTTCGAATATGCTATAGAGTTCTACCTTATCTATAGATGAAATTATCTTAGTCGTAGCCGGTTGTATGACTCAGCTCAGTAGAGCAACCGTATAGATAATGCAAGGTTCCTGGTTCGTAATACCTAGGTCCCCCGCCAACACCAGCGCGTGATGAGCAGCAGATTCGGGTAATCTGATTGTTGGGCAGATAGGTGAGGAGCTGACGGGTAGGTTAGGTGCTCCGACCGTCCAGCAAAAAAAAGTCTTGTTAGCTGCTAACGTAAGGAGGATAGACTCCGTTGCAGATCTGGGCTGATACCGTCTGTACGAGCAAGGAAGGCCACCGCGCTTACTTTTAATGAAAGGGTTACCGTGTATTGCACCGTTAGTGAGGATGTCGTATCTGTAACTCAACGAATGGATGATCTCAGGCTAGTATAGGTTATAGCTTATTACTTCGGGTGCTGGCAGATGCTTCTTGGGCGATGCATCTATCAATTCTTGAATGAACAGAAAAAAAAGTTACACAAGTTGATGTTAAGTATGATCTTATTTCTGATTGTGGATAAAGTACGAGTAGTATCTCGATCTTTGATAAGATGGAGCGCCCAAGCTGGTGACATCTTAAAAATTGAAGTGAGTGGCTTCGCTAGTTAATGTGAGTGTCAGTTGGACGATCTCCGATTAGGATTGTAAGTAGAACATGTGTTATTAGGTGATAAGGAATGTGTTCTTCGACCAGAACGACCAGGAAATGGCTCGCATCCGGAGCAAAGGGATGGTGTGTCGAATCTGGAGAGCGTACAGGAGTGAAACGCTCTTTATTTCTGGTGGACAATAGACGTTAATTGGTCAATTCGTGGAGAAGTGAAGTGAATTAAGAAATCTCTTGTCACAGAGTTGGACATCACATTCAAACACTAACGTAACAATTGTTGATTTCCGACGGAAGTATGTTACAGAATGACCACTTTTCATTCAATTGGGTTATCACTTCCGTTCTGACAGATATTCGAAGTAAGAAACACAACTCACATGGGGGTCAAAGTCAACGTCATTGTTTATCAAATAGTATTGCCTTTTTTTTTTATTCGGTTCCTAAGTAAAATCTGCAATGAAAAACAATGTATATAAATATCATAAAAAAACTTGATATTATGCATTTGATATCTATGTATAATGAAGATTCGGTGTCTGTTTTTCAAGTAACTAGGAAACTACGTCAATGATTAGCAACAAAACTCTCGGAATTGCGTAAATTTGATTTATAGTTAAAATCATTAATACATTGAATAAGTGTTATTTATAAGCCGATGTCTCTGTAAAAAATCTGAGTTAGATTTTGCCCAAAACAGCCCCATGTTATTAGAGCGTTTAAAACCCTGCACAGAAGTAAAGGTTTAACATATATATATGAATAAAGAACAAACGCTGGTTTAATATAGACATACTCAGGAATTAAGTATCCAATATTGAATGGTCCACATTGTTTGTTAAAACAAGTTTTTTAATAAATGTCATGTCTGGCATTAATTGATTTATATTATTGGTTTTTTTTTTTTAATATATATTTTAAAATTATCTAAGTGTTTTACGAGAAATTATTTACAAACAAGAAATATTCACATAAGTTTTTTCTTACATTAAAATTCTATTTTATCGGTGAAAATCTGTTTTGATTATCGTCTGTGTAAAAATTGTTCTTTTACGAGAGACGATAATCAAACAGAAACTTTTTTTTCATTTAGCGCCTCAAAATGAAAACTTTAAATATTTGAATTAACTCAAATTTTTTAACGCTAAGAAAAAATTTTGTTAGAAAGAAAAATATATCTTATTTGAATTTTGATTGCAAAATTATTTTAATGTCCATTATTAAAAATATAAAGATTCCAAGAAATTTTTACATTTTTTCGAAAGCGCATGGCAAAAAAATATTCACCTTAAACTGGACGTCGATAGAATCGAGATAAATAATCCTTAAAAGTATAAAATATTATTTCAAATAAAATGTGTAGAAATTCCTGTAAAAGTGGGTGTATTAAAAAAAACACAAAAAAAAAAACATTGTGTCAGTCGTAAAACAAAACAACATCTCAGTGATTGAATATTGATGCTTTTGAAGTGAGTAATTTTTTTTTCTAATGTTAAATATTTTATTTCATTTATTCCATTTTTTTTCTGCCACCAACTGAGGCAATATCGTTCAAAAATTAATTTTCCGCACATCTTGCATGCGTATTGTCTTGTTAATTATAGTTAAATGAAGAAAAAAGCGTTAGTTTACTAGCAAAATAAAAAATAAACCCTCCCGGGCGATGTAAAAATAATTTTTTGAAAAGATATTGCCTGAGGGGATGGGAGCTGAAAATTCAGTCATTAGAGTGTGTACCATAAAGTATGTTAAAATCGTTCAAATTTATTAAGGCAGTAAAAAAAAAAAAAAAAAGAAAAAAACAATTTGAAAATGGAAACAGTTCCGAAACTTTAAAATATTAATTTAGAATAAACAATCTATATATAAATATATAACGCCGGGCATCTATTTATTGAAACAATGAGGATTGGTCTAAATGTTTGCATGCTCACATTTTGAGTATATTTATTCTAATGTTATGAGTTGGAATCGTGTGTTGGGTAATGTGACCGTAAGCAGTGGCGTAATATTTGTTACAGACAAAACCGGAAGCGATCTCCATTATTTAAATATATAAATGCTTATAGCTTAACTGCTAATGGTGTCTATTGTAGGAATAGAATGGTGAACCGAGATTAAATCTTGGACGAGACAGTTTGCAATTTCAATAGAGTTAATACCCTAAGGAAATAATAAATTCGCCCTCAGCAATGGGTATTAGGACAGTCTGGACCCTTTAAACTTATGCGTGGGCTACCAATCAGGAGAAGAGAAACTTCCAACTCAAACCTGTTAAAACCTTTTCTGGATGATTGAACCATGGTTGGGTGTTTAAATAATAATAAAAATCAAGGAGAAAGGTGACGTAATAACTATGAATGTGACTTAAGTAGTGGAATATAGTTTCGGTTAAAAGACAGACAAACACACAATCTCCATTATAATAGATAATAAGCAAATGTTAAAAAAAATGCTGAAAAAAAAGTTGCGCAAATAATACACATAGCAAAATATCCCAATGTAATATTGGTTATTAGAAATAATTTAAGCAATGGACAAATGGTATTTATGTAAAAGACAAAAATTCAGGTAAAAAAAGAATTTTAAAAAATTATGTAAAAGATAAAAAAAATAAAACAAACCAAAAACATGAGGGTTTATTTGGGACAGGTGTTAAAAATTAAAGAAAAAAGTGGCCAATCTGCTAATTTATTGAAAATACAAGAAACAAAGAAAACAAAACTAAAAAAAAAAAACAGAAAACCAAAGCCCCCCCCCCCAAAAAAAAAACAAAAAAAAAACAAACAAAGCAAACTTGCAAAACCTCCAATAAAGAAGTTTTTCTCAGGCTACGGCTTTCGCACTTTACGTTTAATTAATTACCTTTGGATTGAAATACAAAAAAACAAAAATAAAAAGAATTAAAAATCCCGGAAGAGGAGAAGGAGAAAAAATTAAATCGAAAGTTTTGAAACAAGCGAATTTGGCACTCCTAATGCAATTAATTGAATCTAAATTAGATTTTCAAAAAACAAAAGAAACAGATCAATATCCTCAGATTGACATGATTGGTTGCTGCTGCTGCTGCTGCTGGCAGATTTGAGTCAAGTGGGAAAGGGGCTTAAGAAGTGCGCGTTTATCAACGAGAAAATCGTAACGGAATAAGGAATAACATAAATCGTTAAATTCATGTAGACGAAGAACACACACGTAATCAGTGGTCATTTATCACGAATTGTTCTATATAAATTAATGTAACTACCTCTCTTGTAAAAAAAAAACATGTCTAGCGTAATGGTTACATCCTCGGAAACAAAATGGTTAAAGTTAGCGACCCGTGTGGTGTAATGGCTTGCAAATACTTGAGTCAAAGGGAGGGGGCTAACAAGTGCGGCGCCTATCAACAAGAAATAACTGAATAAGGAAAAACGAAATGTAGACAAATACACCACGCATCCTGTGGTCATAAATCGCATTTGTGTGGGTGGGCGGGGGGGGTCCTGTGTCCCAACCTTAATATGTGGTCGATGGGAATGCCTTTTAAGCTAGTTAACTGATAATTTTGTGTCAATAGATAAAATTCTAAATTAGCCAGATTTACTATATAAAGTGCAAATGCCTAGTAACAAGAAGTCGTTACGGAATAAGGAAAAAATATGGAAAATATTTGAGGTGGGCCGTCTATTACATGGAGGCGTCGTCCGGAGTTGGCAAGTGTTCAATATGAAAATACTGATCCAGATCTCCTGCCTGGCGGGATTTCACCTTTCTACCGCGGGAACAAGCACGGGTACGCCTTTCGTATAAATGGGTAGAGTTTCAAATGACAGAGGGGGATGTTTATTTGATCGTTTGATGTTGCTTATTCCTGGTCAGTCCTACTAGGATCATTTGATAATTGTGTACCGATTTACAGAGTTAACGAACATTTGAGATTGATATACAAAGATACTTTTTTTACCCTTGAAAGGATATTAATAGACCCCTGATAGTACCGAGAGGTCGCTTAAACTGCAGTGTTTCGCAAGATCTAGGATATTTAACCACGGTGTCTATGGCCCTTTTCCTTCTCTTTTTCTTTTTTCCTTTTCTTTTCTCACACCCCTCAATGGTCGAAGTATTTTTCGACAAACATAAATTGGCGGAATTCATGTAGACTACACACACGTAATCCAGTGGGTCATTATCACAGATTTTTTCTATTAAAAAAAAAAATAAATTAATGTACTTCTTCTCTGAGATAAAACATGCCTAGCGAAAACCGGTTTATCACCCTCTGAAACGAATGACTGAGTAGTGAACCGTGTTATATGTTTGGAGGCGCGTGATGTAATGGTTAGAATCGGTAGGAAATGGACCTCCGCCCACCCCAGTTTCAAATCCTGGAACGAGCTACAGTTCCATAGCGTTATCAACTACTGACCCCCCCCCCAGCTATTGGGTAAAATAGAAGGGCAGAACTGGACTTTTTAACCTTGGTTAGGTAACCAAAGTCTAGAAGTAAACTGAATTCAAAACCTGTTAAATGCGCGCTTTGGGTCGGTCACTCTAGAATAGGCTCAATCCTAATTAGTGATCTATTTCATTTGTTAGCGAACACTTGCTTATGAAGGTTGATTATAACAAAAACCGCCTCTTTTTTCAGACCTTTTACATTCTATGCAAAATGTTTATTTGTAGTTCATTTAATAAATCCTAACTTAGTATGAATATGAAACTTATTTAATAAGTTTATATCAAGTGTTTTGGAGTATGAAGGTACATCAGAATGGTGAGTTCCGATTTTTGCGGCTCTGGGGAGTGTTGGCTACCCCTTCAATTTCATTACTCCAAGTCCACTTAACCGTCTTAGTACCTGTTAGGTTCCCATGTAAATGATTGGAATAAAAAACAATTGAGTTTAAACAATAGTCTTAGGGTCCCATCAATTCCTATTTTGAACGGTATATAAGATGCACCCTTCAGCATTACCCCAAATTTATGTATTTAAGCATTCTTATTGAAAAAGAGTCCTAAGCTGTGTATTACACAAGCAGAAACCAGCAATAAAATAAGGAATGCTGGAGTTTAGGGTAGGTAAAAGTACTGAGCCTAAGCTGGGTTAAGTTAGCACCATAAGAGAAGATTAGCCTAGAACTACGGAAGGTCTCAAAAATTCACACTATGATGTATAAGGAACGCAGGGCAATCTTTTGAGCATAAATTTTGGGAAAAAAGGTCCGACCTATATGCCGTAAAATACGGTAGTTAAAATTTTGGAATATCCATGATGAATAAAACAAAAATGCCTTCGGTGTGTGTTAAACTAAATAATATATTCAGTGTTCTAATTCAATAAATTTTTGATAACACTTCAGCTTAGAGAAGATGATCCCGAAGAGCCTCGTATATAAATATCTTTTTTTAATTACTCACTATATTATTTATGTTCACAAAATATATTATAACATTAGCACTACTTTGGAAAACCAATTTATAATGTCCTAACTCCACAAGATGAGCTGATATTTATCATCTTGAATAGTACGATTATTATCGGTGATTATTAGGAGTAATCTATTGGAGTGTGTATAAATGTCCGTCGATTAACTTTGATATATACCAGGCCTCTAATTAAAGGAGTACATAGTTTCTATAACTTATCTTATGCTGTTCTGTTTTCTCCAGATTGGATCTGGTTGAATTTCAGCTTTTTGGAACGGAGTTTGCTTGTGTTCTAGATCTGATGTGAGCGGGTATTTTATCTGTTCTCCTTGCATATCGTTGGTAGATTTTAATAAATACGTTCTTGGTTTTTTTTTTTTTAGCTTCTTTTTTTCATTAACCCAATCCAAATGCCTTGGAGAACAGACACATTGCGTTGTCTTCTTCAAACACCAGCAAGTCTCTGACGTCCACCTCTCCAAAACTTCCAACTTTTCCTTCTCTCTTTCACTCTTGTCACTGTTGAAAACTCCTCGACTAACCAGAAGCCAACAGGTCAGTCTTTCCCAACAAGCGTCATCCCAAATTCTAATTAATTTCATAGGCCAGGTTAACTTCAGTCGGTAGAGTGTTCCGATACCGGCCCTCGCCAACTCAGCGTATGAAGTAGCAACAGGGATCTCTGCCGGTAAAAGTAAGGAGCTGATTGTGGTGTGGCGCTCACTCAGACGCAAAACATGCTCCTTGGTCTAGCGCTAGTGAAAAGGGGAATAGAACTTCCTCGCTGAAATTGGCTGTTACCGACTATAGGTCCACCCCGGCGACTTTACTTTACTTTTACTTACTTACATAGACGTATATCTTAAAATATTGGGGTTTTTTTCAAATCTCATTAGTTCACTATCAATATGATTAATTTTTTAAGTTATTGATTATTATTTTAAAATATTACAGATTTTCTATAAAAATAATAGAATCATTTTAATAAAATTATTAGATTCCCCGGTCGGCCTATGCCTTATTTCTATTTTCATAATATCTTCCTTTACGGTTTCCATAGAATTCATCGTCCAGAGAAACGTTTCAAACAATCAAAGTGCATTTCAGAAATAATGTAAACACTTTTCTACAACGATGATCTAAATTGCAAAAACATTTAATTAAGTTAGTTGAACAATAAATTTCATTTAAAGGTATCCCATAAGAAGAATATTTGGCGGAGTTAAACCCGATGAAGGTGAAAATGTTTGAACACTGCTTATTTCCCCTCAACTAGAAATGACAAGGAATAAATTTCATTGCACCGAAATGAAAATATTTAATAAAAATAATGTCATTGTTTTCTACTGTATGAACCCAATATACAACAATTATTGGACGTTGGAAATTGATTCGTCCGTCTGGAAGTTCATATGGGAATTTTATCAATGATAAATTTCTGTCAAAACAAAATGTCTATCACACCGTTTTTTCGGTTGCAGAATAAAAGATATTTTCGCCGTAGATCGCTAAAGGGCAGTAAAAAAAAGTAAGTAAAGTAGTCGGAGCGGTTACCGTCGACATCAGCCCAGACAGCGTGGGCGTTTACCCCTTTCCACAAGCGGTAGACGAATGAGGATTGTTTAGGATCTGAAAGGTAGATCGTCAACACCTACCATCAAGCTCCTGACTTTACCGCAAAGACCGCCTGTGCAACACAGTACGCTGAGTTTGGCGAAAGGGCGGCATCGAACAGGAAACCTTTTGGTTCCTAGGCTGACACTCTGTACCGGACTGAGCTAAAGTAGTTCAGTACAAACAGAGGAAGATTGAAAGAAAGATCAAAGAAGAAAAAAGAACTTAACTAGTGTCAATGTTTTCGCCAGTAGAATATATATAATATATATATATAATATATATATATATATATATATATATATATATATATAATGTTGTGTGTGGAATAAAAAGGCCTTAATACCATGGGTATTGTGGATTATGGACCATTCCACTCGTGGGTATCTGGAGCCCACAGAGCTTCGTCAGACTACGTTTACATTTTATTTAGCATCTAATAAATGTAAACGTGGTCTGAACGAAGCTCTGTGGGCCCCAGATACCCACGAGTGGAAGTGGTCATAATCACGATACCCATGGTAGTTAAAGCCCTTTTTATTCACAAATAAATTTTTGCTATGTTTTATAAGAATTAAGCCATTGAGCTCTATACGGAACCTGAAACTCTACACAAACTACTGGTAGAGATTGAACAGCTTAGAATCACCTTGTACCAAGAAACTTGTACCCCAAACAAAGAATATATATATATATAATTATATATATATATATATAATATATACTATATATATATATATATGTATATATATATCATAAGTGTTTTATAATTTGCTTGAAGCATTAGTTTATATTGGTTTTGGTGGTTTGGTTTTGAAAGGTATCAAATGGACGGGCGCTTCAGTTTCAGAACAGATAGACAGTTAGGACAATTAGATTTCCTGTTTTTTTTTTTAACCTTATGCTTTATGTCAGGTAAAACTTAGATTCTCGTGGAATTTCCAATTTCCTGGAATATTAAAGCTACTGCCAAGCAAGAAATGAAACTAGAAAAAGTTAGAGAAAGTTATTGTCCAAACCAAATGAGAACGAAAACTTTTGGAATCAACATGTACGGTGTGATGATTAAAGTAACATTTAAATGAGATAAAAATAGAAAAATTATCAATTTCCCAGGATGCACCAGCAGGAAAAAAAACCTGAACATGCGCAGGTAAACGTCCGCCTATCTATTCAAAAAAGAACGGTCGACCATTCCAATGAGAATTGGTTGGTAACAGATGCTTATGGACTGGCCCAGGAGAAAATCTCAGCTCTTAAAAATAGGTATGAACCTAGATATACAAGTCTGAAACTTGAAAGTATTTTTTGTCTTTGGTTTTTAATTTTCTTTCCTTAATTCCGTTTCAGCTGGACTAACTTGAATAAAAGAAAACCATGTATATGTGGTTTAAAGAAAGGAAACTAGCAACATTCACCATAACTAAAAGACTTTATACCACTCAATAAATCATCACACCATTGAGGGACACCGGCGTACTAGGTGGGACTACAGGAGATGTATACTACCTTCAGATACAAAGGCATATATATATATATATATATATAATATATATATATATAGTATAATTATATATATATATAACTAAACTATAGGTAAACATTGCGGTAAGAAAAACTTGCCAAATAAGTTGAAACTAAAAAATATACTACAAAACTTCAACTGGGGGAAAATAAAATGAAGAAACAAGACAGAGGCTCGTTCAAGAGGTCACGCACACACACACACACACACACACACACACGCACACAAACACTCTCTCTCTCACACACAACACCCACGCCATCACACACACTACACATAATATATATATATATATTATATATTATAATATATATATATGTATGTATAACAAAACGTTAGGATTATCTGAACTAAAATGTAAAATGTGCTCAATAACTGGTGGAGCAAAATAATAAAGTTTAACCCAATGAGTCAGATTTACTACAATAGTTCACGTAATAGCTCTTAGGGCAAGAATCTGATTTTTGCTACTAAGCAACCCTCATTAGTAGGTATATCTGAACTCATTAAGGTTTAACTGTATATATATAATATATATAATATATTATATATATTATATATATATTATATTCGAGTTACATCTGGTCACTTCGGGCAAGTAATTATGTTTTAAAATTACAGATTTAAACTTCGCGTTATTGGTATTGCATCAACAAATAAACCCCACCCCAGCTTTAATTTTTTAACAAGAAAAATATTTCAAGTCGTATATTTTCCAATTGTTATGTATTAGCACGATAGCCCTAATGGAAGTTATTGCATTTAATTAAATTATTTTAAACATTTTCAAATTTGTAAAAATTTTTTATAAGTCTGGGAGATTCAATAACAGAATTTTAAACCTATTTATAAAATTTGATTTTAAGAAATTTAAATGAAAATATATGCTTTTTAAAAATTTTTTTTTCGTTTATATATTGGGAGTACAATAATATAATCTCTTTTCATCATATTATAATTTTATTTAATTCACAAAAATAAATAATGCTTTTTACAGAAGAAAATATTTTTGTATTTAATTAATATTTCCTTTTTACAATTGAATTCGGGTCAAAATATTCTCCGAGGGCAAACGTGGGTGTAGTGTGAGGGGGGGGGTATCGTTTTTTTAAATATGATTGAATTCATTCAAAATGAGAATTAAAAAATTGATTTAATTTCTTTGAAAAATTTGATTTCTTTGAAAGATTCAATCTTGGTGTAATAGAATCCGGGGGCGGGGGGAAGCAAAAGCCCCCATTCCAATATTTAAAGAAAATCATTAATTAAAGATCGTGGGGCTCAAATACGTTTCGCTTCTTTAAAAACATAACTAGATTATAAATTTGAAAAAACGTATCTAATCTACATATATTTTGATAACAAATTTCATCCAAAAAATCAACAAAAAAAATGAGGCTATAAGATTTGTACTTAGAAAAATTCTTTGAATAAAATTTGTTCAAAAATATGTAGATTAGATTACGTTTCAAATTATAATCTAGTGATGTTTTTAAAGAAGCGAAACGTAATCTGAGCCCAACGATCTTTAATTAATGAATTTTCTTTTAAATATTGGAAATGGGGGTTTGGCTTCCCCCGCCCCCGGATTTCTAAATTACACCCAAAGATTGATTTCAAAGAAATCAAATTTTCAAAGAAATTAAATCAATTTTTAATTTCATTTTTGAATGAATTTTCAAATCATTATTTGAAAAACGATAACCCCCCAACACACACCACGTTTGCCTCGAGAATATTTGACCGAATCAATTGTAAAAAAGAAATATTAATTAAATAGCAAAAATATTTTCTTCGTTTGAAAAGCAATTTATTTTATTTTTTGTGAATAATAAAATTATTAATATGATGAAAAGAGATTATATTATTGTACTCCATAGTATAAACGAAAAAATTTTTAAAAAAGATATATTTTCAATTTAGAATTCTTAATTCAATTTTAATAAATAGGTTTTAAAAGTTCGTTATTGAATCTTCCAGAACTATAAAAAATATTTTTACAAATTTGAAAAATGTTAAAATAATTTAATTAAATGAATAACTTCCATAGGCTATCGTGCTAATACCATAACATTGGAAATATACGGCTTGAAATATTTTTCTGGTAAAAATAAGCTGGGTGGGTTTTATTTTGTGATGCAATACCAATAACGCGAGTTTAAAATTGTAATTTTAAAACATAATTACTTGCCCGAAAGATGACCAGATGTTACTCGAATAATATATATTATATTATATATAATATATATATATAATATATATATATACAGTTAAAACCTAATGAGTCAGATATATCCTACTAATAGGGTTGCTTAGTAGCAAAAATCAGATTCTTGCCCTAATGAGCTATTACGTGAAACTATTTGTAGGTAAATCTGACTCATTGGGTTAACTTTTTATTTGCTCCACCAGGTATTGAGCACATTTTACATTTTAGCTTCAGATAATCCTAACGGTTTGTATACATACATTATATATATTATATTATTATATATATAATATTATATGTGTGTTGGTGTGTGTGTGTGTGTGTGTGTGAGGAGAGAGTGGTTTTGTGTGCGTGTGTGTGTGTGTGTGTTGTGTGTGTGCGTGACCGTCTTGGAACGAGCCTCTTGGTCTTGCTTCTTCATTTTATTTTTCCCCAGTTGAAGTTTTGTAGTATATTTTTAGTTTCAACTATTTGGCAAGTTTTTTCTTACCGCAAGTGTTTACCTATAAGTTTAGTATATATATATATATATTATATATATATATATATATATATATATATATATATATATGCTTTGTAATCTGAGGTAGTATACATCTCTGAGGTCCCACCTAAGTACGCCGGTGTCCCTCATGGTGGATGATTTTATGAGTGGTATAAAAGTCTTTTAGTTATTTTGGTGAATGTTCTAGTTTCCTTTCTTAAACACATTATACATGGTTTTCTTTTTATTCAAGTAGTCCAGCTGAAACGGAATTAAGGAAAGAAAATTAAAACAAAGACAAAAAATACTTTCAAGTTTCAGACTTTAATATCTAGGTTCATACCTATTTTTAAGAGCGGAGATTTTCTCCTGGCCAGTCATTAGCATCTGTTACCAATCAATATCTGCATTGGAATGGTCGACCGTTCTTTTTTGAATGAGATAGGGGACGTTTACTCTGCGCATGTTCAGGTTTTTTTTTCCTGTCTGGTGCATCCTGGGAATTGATATTTTTCTATTTTATCTCATTTAAATGTTACTTTAATCATCACACCGTAATGTTTGATTCCAAAAGTTTCGCTTCTCATTTGGTTTGGACAATAACTTTCTAACTATTTTCTAGTTTCATTTCTTGCTTGGTCAGTAGCTTTAATAATTCCAGGAAATTGGAATTCCCACGATGAATCTAAGTTTTACCTGACATAAGCATAAGGTTAAAAAAAAAAAAAGGAATCTAATTGTCTAACTGTCTATCTGTTCTGAAACTGAAGCGCCCGTCCATTTGATAACCTTCAAAACCAACCACCAAACCAATATAAACCGAATGCTTCAAGCAAATTAAAAACACTTATATATATATATACATATAATATATATATATATATAATATATATATATATATAATATATATATATATATATATTCTTTGTTGGGGTACCAAGTTTTCTTGGTACAAGGTGATTCTAAGCTGGTTCAATTCTCTACCAGTAGTTTGTTGTAGAGTTCAGGTTCCGTATGAGAGCTCAATGCTTAATTCTTATAAAACATAGCAAATTTATTTGTGAATAAAAAGGCCTTAACTACCATGGGTATCGTGATTATGGACCACTTCACTCGTGGTATCTGGGGCCCACAGAGCTTCGTCAGACCACGTTTACATTTTATTTAGATGCTAAATAAAATGTAAACGTAGTCTGACGAAGCTCTGTGGGCTCCAGATACCCACGAGTGGAAATGGTCCATAATCACAATACCCATGGTAGTTAAGGCCTTTTTATTCACACAACATATATATATATATATATATAATATATATATTATATATATATATATATATATATATATTCTACTGGCGTAAACATTGACACTAGTTAAGTTTCTTTTTCTTCTTTGATCTTTCTTTCAATCTTCCTCTGTTTTGTACTGACTACTTTAGCTCAGTCGGTAGAGTGTCAGCCTAGGAACCAAAAGGTTCCTGGTTCGATGCCGCCCTTCGCCAACTCAGCGTATGTGTTGCACAGGGGTCTGTGCGGTAAAGTCAGGAGCTGATGGTAGGTGTGACGATCTACCTCAGATGCCTAAACAATCTCATTCGTCTACCGCTTGTGGAAAGGGGATAGACCCCACGCTGTCTGGCTGATGTCGACGTTAGACCGCTCCGACTACTTTACTTACTTTTTTTTACTGCCCTTTAGCGATCTACGGCGAAAATAATCTTTATTCTGGCAACCGGAAAAAACGGTTGGTGATAGACATTTTGTTTTGACAGAAATTTATCATGGATAACATTCAATATTTGACTTCCAGACGACGATCCATTTCCAACGTCAATAATTGTTGTATATTGGGTCATACAGTAGAAACAATGACATTATTTTATTAAATATTTTCATTTCGGTGCAATGAAATATTCCTGTCATTCTAGTTGAGGGAAATAGCAGTGTTCAAACATTTCACCTTCATCGGGTTTAACTCCGCAATTTTCTTCTTATGGATTACTTTAAAGGAAATTTATGTCAACTAACTTAATAAATGTTTGCAATTTTGATTCATTCGTTGTAGAAAAGTGTTACATATTTCTGAAATGCACTTTGATGTTTGAAACGTTTTCTCTGGACGATGAATTCTATGGATTACCGTAAAGGAAGAATATTATGAAAATAGAAATAAGGCGATAGGCCGACCGGGACATCTAATAATTTTGATTAAAATGATTCTATTATTTTTAGAAAAATCTGTAATATTTAAAAATAATAATCAATACTTAAAAAATTAATCATATTGATATGTGAACTAATGAGATTTGAAAAAAAACCCCAATATTTTAGATATACGTTATGTAAGTAAGTAAAGTAAAGTAAAGTCGCCGGGGTGGCCTATAGTCGGTAACAGCCAATCAGCGAGGAAGTCTATCCTTTTCACTAGCGCTAGACCAAGGAGATTGTTTTTGCGTCTGAGGTGGAGCGCCACACCTACAATCAGCTCCTTACTTTACCGCAGAGATCCCTGTGCTACTCATACGCTGAGTTGGCGAGGCCGGTATCGAACACTCTACCGACTGAGTTAACCTGGCCCTATAGAAATTAATTAGAATTTGGGATGACGTGTGAAAGACTGACCTGTTGGCTTCTGGTTAGTCGAGGAGTTTCAACAGTGACAAGAGTGAAAGAGAGAAGGAAAAGTTTGGAATGTTTTGGAGGAGGTGACGTCAGAGACTTGGCTGGGTGTTGAAGAAGACAGACGCAATGTGTCTGTTCTCCAAGGCATTTGACTTGGGTTAATGAAAAAAAGAGCTAAAAGAAAAAAAAACAAGAACGTATTTTATAAATCTACCAACGAATGCAAGGAGAACAGATAAAATACCCGCTCAACATCAGATCTAGAACACAAGCAACTCCGTTCCAGAAAAGCTGAAATTCAACCAGATCCAATCTGGAGAAAAACAGAACAGCATAAGATAAGTATAGAACTATGTACTCCTTTAATTAGAGCCTCGGTATATATCAAAGTTAATGACCGGAATATACACACTCCAAATAGATACTGCTAATATCACGATAATAATGATACTATCAAGATGATAAATATCAGCTCATCTTGTGGGTTAGGGACATATAAATTGTGTTTTCCAAGTAGTGCAAATGTATATAATATATTTGTGAACATAAATAATATTAGTGAGTAATTAAAAAAGATATTTATATACGAGGTCTTCGGGATCATCTTCTCTAAGTGAAGTGTTATCAAAAATTTAATTGAATTAGACACTGAATATATTATTTAGTTTAACACACACGAAGGCATTTTTGTTTTATTCCATTGGATATCCAAATTTTAACTACCGTATTTGACGGCATATAGGTCGGACCTTTTTCCCAAATTTATGCTCAAAAATTGCCTGCGTCTTATACATCATAGGTGAAAATTTGAGACTTCCGTAGTCCTAGGCTAATCTTCTCTATGGTGCTAACTAACCCAGCTTAGGCTCAGTACTTTTACCTACCCTAAACTCCATGCATCCTTATTTTATTGCTGGTTTCTGCTTGTGTAATACACAGCTAGACTCTTTTCAATAAGATATGCTTAAATACACTAAAATGGGGTAAATGCTGAATGGGGTGCATCTTATATACCGTCAAATACGGTAATTGATGGGACCCTAAGACTATTGTTTAAACTCAATTGTTTTTTTATTCAATCTTTACATGGGAACCTAACAGGTACTAAGACGGTTAAGTGGACTTGGGAGTAATGGAAATGAAGGGGTAGCCAACACTCCCCAGAGCCGCAAAATCGGAACGTCACCATCTGATGTACTTCATACTCAAAACACTTGGATATAAACTTATTAAATAAGTTTCTATTCATACTAAGTTAGATTTTATTAAATGACTACAAATAAACATTTTGCATAGAATGTAAAAGGTCTGAAGAAAAAGAGGCGTTTTGTTATAATCAACCTCATAAGCAAGTGTTCGCTAACAAATGAAATAGATCACTAATTAGGATTGAGCCTATTCTAGTAGTGACCGACCCAAGCGGGACATTTAACAGGTTTGAATTCAGTTTTACTTCTAGACTGGTTACCTAACCAAGTTAAAAGTCCAGTCTGCCCTTCTATTTACCCATAGCTGGGGGGGGGGGAGTGTTTGATAAGCGCTATGTGAACTGTAGCTTCGTCCAGGATTTGAACTGGGTGGGCGAGTCCATTTCCTACGATTCTAACATTACATCACGCGCCTCCAACATATAACACGGTTCACTACTCAGTCATTCCGTTTCAGAGGGTGATAACCGTTTCGCTAGGCATGTTTTATCTCAGAGAAGAAGTACATTAATTATAATAGAAAAATCTGTGATAATGACCACTGGATTACGTGTGTGTTAGTCTACATGAATTCCGCAATTTATGTTTGTCGAAAAATCTTTCGACCATGAGGGTGTGAGAAAAAGAAAAAGAAAAAGAAAAAGAGAAAAGGGCATAGACACCGTGGTTAAATATCCTAGATCTTGCGAAACACTGCCAGTTTAGCGACCCTCTGGTACTATCAGGGGTCTATTAATTATCCTTTCAAGGGTAAAAAAGTATCTTTTAGTATATCAATCTCAAATGTTCGGTTAACTCTGTAATCGGTACACAATATCAAATGATCCTAGTAGACTGACCAGGTAATAAGCAACATCAAACGATCAAATAACATCCCTCTGTCATTTGAACTCTATTTATACGAAAGCTACCCGTGCATGTCCCGGTAGAAAGGTGAAATTCCGCCAGGCAGAGATCTGGATATCAGTATTTCATATTGAACACTGCACTCCGGACGACGCCATCCATGTAAGTAGACGGCCCACCTCAAATATTTTTCCATATGTTTTTTCCTTATTCCGTAACGACTTCTTGTTACTAGGAATGCACTTTATAGTAAAAATCTGGCTAATTAGACATTTTATCTATGACAACAAAATTATCAGTTAACTAGCTTAAAGGCATCCCATCCGACAACATATTAAGTTGGGACACAGACCCCCCCGCCCCCGCCCACACAAATGGATTATGACCACAGGATTGCGTGTGTATTTGTCTACATTTACGTTTTTCCTTATTCAGTTATTTCTTGTTGATAGGCGCGCACTTGTTAGCCCCCTCCCCTTTGACTCTAAGTATTTTTGCAAGCCATTCACCACACGGGTCGCTACTTAAACCATTTTGTTTCCGAGGATGATAACCATTACGCTAGACATGTTTTTTTTTTTTACAAGAGAGGTAGTACATTAATTATAATAGAACAATTCGTGATAATGACCACTGGATTACGTGTGTGTTCTTCGTCTACATGAATTTAACGATTTATTGTTATTCCTTATTCCGTTACGATTTCTCGTTGATAAACGCGCACTTCTTAGCCCCCCTTCCCACTTGACTCAAAATTCTGCAGCAGCAGCAGCAGCAGCAACACAATGCATGTCAAATCTTGAGGATATTTGATTTTCTTGTTTTCTTTTGTTTTTGAAATCTAATTTTAGATTCAATTAATTGCATAGAGTTGCCAAAATTCGCTTGTTCAAAAACTTTCGATTTACATTTTTTTCTCCTTCTTCCTCTTCCGGGATTTTTAATTCTTTTTATTTTTGTTTTTTGTATTTCAATCAAGTAATTAATTAATCGTAAAGTGCGAAAGCCGTAGCCTGAGAAAAACTTCTTTATTTGGAGGTTTGCAAAGTTTGCTTTGTTTGTTTTTTTTTTTTGTTTTTTTTTTTGGGGGGGGCTGTTTTGTTTTCTCTGTTTTTTTTAGTTTGTTTTTTTGTTTTCTTGTATTTTCAATAATTTAGCAGATTGGCACTTTTTTCTTTAATTTGTTAATCACTCTTGTTTCCCCAAATAAACCCTCATGTTTTTTGGTTTGTTTTAATTTTTTTTTATCTTTTACATAATTTTAAAATCTTTTTTTACCTGAATTTTTGTCTTTTACATAAATTACCATTTGTCCATTCTTAATTTATTCTAATAACCAATACATTGTGGATATTTGCTATGTGTATTATTTGCGCAACTTTTTTTCAAGCATTTTTTTATACATTGCTTATTATCTTATTATAATGGAGATTGTGTGTTTGTCTGTCTTTTAACCGAAACTATATCACTACTTAAGTCACAATTTCATTAGTTATTTACGTCACTTTCTCCTTGATTTTTATTATTATTTAAACCCCAACATGGTCAATCATCCAGAAAAGTTTAACAGGTTTGAGTTTGAAGTATCTCTTCTCCTAGATTGGTAGCCACGATAAGTTTAAAGGGTCCAGACTGTCCTAATACCCATTGCTGGAGGGAGAATTTAATTATTTCCTTAGGGTATTAACTCTATGTGAAATGCAAACTGTCTCGTCCAAGATTTAATCTCGGTTCACCATTTCTATTTCCTACAATAGACACCATTAGCAGTTTAAGCTATAAGCATTATATTATTAATAATGGAGATTCGCTTCCGGTTTTTGTCTGTAACAAATATTACGCCACTGCTTACGTCACATTACCCAACACACGATCCAACATCATAACATAGAATAAATATACTCAAAATGTGAGCATGCAACATTAGACAATCCTCATTGTTTCAATAAATAGATGCCCGGCGTTATATATTTATATATAGATTGTTTTATTCTAATATAATATTTAAAGTTATCGGAACTGTTTCCATTTCAATTTGTTTTTCTTTTTTTCTTTTTTTTTTTTTTTTTACTCCTTTAATAAATTTGACGATTTTACATACTATGGTACACACTCTATGACATTGAATTTTCAGCTCCCATCCCCTCAGGCAATATCTTTCAAAAAATTATTTTTACATCGCCCGGAGGGTTTATTTTTATTTTGCTAGTAAAACTAACGCTTTTTCTTCATTTAACTATATTAACAAGTACAATACGTCATGCAAGATGTGCGAAAATTAATTTTTGAACGATATTGCCTCAGTTGGTTGAGAAAAAAAATGGAATAAATGAAATAAAATATTTAACATTTAGAAAAATAATTACTCACTTCAAAAGCATCATATTCAATCCACTGAGATGTTTGTTTTGTTTTACGACTGACGACAATGTTTTTTTTTGTGTTTTTTTTTAAATACACCCACTTTTA
This sequence comes from Doryteuthis pealeii, assembly GCA_023376005.1. NCBI lineage: Eukaryota > Metazoa > Mollusca > Cephalopoda > Myopsida > Loliginidae > Doryteuthis > Doryteuthis pealeii. The sequence continues at coordinate 2,180,645 of CM042139.1, read as the reverse complement.
CAGAATTCTACAACATTTTATTTGAAATAATATTTTATACTTTTAAGGATTATTTATCTCGATTCTATCGACGTCCAAGTTAAGGTGAAATAATTTTTTGCCATGCGCTTTCAGAAAAAATGTACAAAATTCTTTGGAATCTTATATTTTTTAATAATGGACATAAAATAATTTTGCAATCAAAATTCAAATAAATATATTTTCTTTCTAACAAAATTTCTAGCCGTTAAATTTGAGTTAATTCAAATATTTAAAGTTTTTCATTTTGAGGCGCTAAATGAAAAAAAAAGTTCTGTTTTGATTATCGTCTCTCGTAAAAGAACATTTTACGACAGACGATAATCAAAACAGATTTTTTCACCGTAAAATAGAATTTAATGTAGAAAAACATTATGTGAATATTTCTTGTTTGTAAATAATTTTCTCGTAAAACACTTAGATAATTTTAAATATATATTAAAATAAAAAAAAACCATAAATATAAATCAATAATGCCAGACATGCATTTATTAAAACTTGTTTTAACAAACAATGTGGACCATTCAATATTGGATACTTAATTCCTGAGTATGTCTATATAAACCAGCGTTGTTCTTTATTCTATATATAATGTAAACCTTTATTTCTGTGCAGGGTTTTAAACGCTCTAATAACATGGGCTGTTTTGGAGCAAATCTAACTCAGATTTTTACAGAGACATCGGTTATAAATAACACTTATTCAATGTATTAATGATTTTAACTATAAATCAAATTTACGCAATTCCTGAGAGTTTTGTGGCGTAATCAGTGACGTAGTTCCTGTTACTGAAAAACAGACACCGAATCTTCATTATACATAGATATCAAATGCATAATATCATAGTTATTTTTTGTATTTATATAACATTGTTTTTCTATTGCAGATTTTACTAGGACCGAATAAAAAAAAAAGGAATACTATTGATAACAATTGACGTTGACCTTTGACCCCCATGTGAGTTGTGTTCTACTCGAATATCTGTCGAACGGAAGTGATAACAATTGAATTGATAAAGTGGTCATTCTGTAACATACTTCCGTCGGAAATCAACAATTGTTACGTTGAGTGTTGAATGTGATGTCCAACTTGTGACAAGAGATTTCTTTAATTTCACTCACTTCTCCACGAATTGACCAATTAACGTCTATTGTCCACCAGAAATAAAAGAGCTTTTCACTTGGTGCTACAATTGCCGCTCTTTTGCTGACCATTTCCTGGTCGTACTGGTCGAAGAACACATTCTTATCACCTAATAACCAGTTCTTTTACATCTAATGAATCGCAACTGATAATTAACAGCGAAAATACTATTTTTTAATGGTCACCAGGGGGCGCTCCATTTCAAGCAGAGAACTATGTCTCAAAAGAAAGTCATTATTAACATAACTTGTTAACTTTTTTTTCTGTATCAAGAATGATAGATGCATCGCCAAGAAGTAATAGTAAATATACTAGCTAGATATTCCATCGTTGTAAGATCAATCCTCACTCGGTGCAATACACGTAACCCTTTTCATTAAAAAGTAAGCGGGGTGGCCTTTTGTCGGTACGGTATCAGCCAGACTGCAACGGAGTCTATCCCCTTTTCGTTAGCGCTACACCAGACTTTTTTTTGCTGAGGTGGAGCACCTAACCTACCGTCAGCTCCTCACTTTACTGCCCAAATCAGATTACCCAATCTGTGCTACTCACGCGCTGTGTTGGCGGGGACCGGTATCGAACCAGGAACCTTGCGATTTCTATACGGTGCTCTACTGACTGAGTTAAACCGGCCGACTAAGATAATTTCATTAAGATAAGGTAAACTTTATAGATATCGAACTATCTGTTTGGCAAGCTTATGAGCGGAATCCGAATTTCTGTATAAAAACTATATATATATATATATATATATATATATATATATATATTATAATATATATATATATATATATATATATATATATAACTTGTAATGTAAAAGTAATTTTTTTAAAAGTAAATACAGTTCGTTTATTTGTTTAATGACATATCCTGCTCTTATGAGTTTTTTTTTTTTTTCAAATTTAGAAATTTGTGGTTGATTGAGTAGTTGGATTTTACGGCATGTCAACCCTATTTGGATTATTTTATGCCGAGGATATTTTGGTTTATTTATTCTTGATGAGTATTCATTTAAAAAAAATTTAAACTCAATTTCCTTTTAAAAATAGATTTTTAAACTCATTTTTTTCTATTTAACTCTAACTGGGACCCTAACAGGTACTATCACTCCGGATCCCAGTGAACCAGAGAAAATGGCTATGAAAGGGTACTACATATTCTCCAGACCTCCAGAATTGGAACCTCACCACCTGATGCCTTTAATTATTTGTTTATATACATTTCTATGGTTTCAAGTTTTCCTATCTCACACCAATAATTTCCAATCAATTATATGATTCTAAGTAACTCGAATCATAATAAAATTTGGTAAACAATTATAGCTTCATGTAAGTAAGCAAAGTAAAGTCGTCGGGGTGGCCTAAAGACGGTATCAACCAATCAGCGAGGGAGTCTATCCCCTTTTCACTAGCGCTAGACCAAGGAGATTTTCTTTGCGTCTGAGCTGGAGCACAACACAGCTCCTTACTTTACCGCAAAAATCCCTGTGCTACTCATACGCTGAGTTGGCGAGGGCCGGTATCGAACTAGGAACCTTGTGGTTTCTAGCCGAACGCTCTACCGACTAAGCTAACCCGGCCCTTTTCTTAATACAAATAATAAAATTAAATACTTTCAAGTATTCTTATCTAACATTCATTATCATATCATCATGTCGCGCTAGTGGCACGGAAATCCACCACATTCATATGTTGACTTTAATGATCACTTACTTTTGTATGAATTGGATATAAATCCCTAAAACGGTTGATGAAGCAACTCAAAAACTTCATTGACATCTTCAAGCAGTTTACCATTGTCCATAACTATGGAAACAAATGCAAAAATATGCAAAGAAAAATGACTAGGAAATGATTGGCAGAAGTTAACCGTAAAGCAAAAGTTGATAGATGCACTTTATGGAAACATCTCACTATTTTTTGACAGGTAGGATACTGATTATATATATATATATATATATATATATATATATATATATATATATATATGTATATATATATATATACAAAGCACTCATGGAGTGGAAATGGACCGAATAAATTGAAAGTGAACTTTGGTCCAATAAGAATTTTTATCTAGTTATTGGTGGGAATGCGTGTGACCCAGTTTCGTTGCTAGAAATCAATACTTCTAACAGCGTATAGATTTCTAGTTTGCTGTCATCATCGCGTCACGCGAGTAGCATGGATATCCATGACAATCTCTCGCAAACTGACCCTATCATTCATTGACATCGGGAGGTCCACCGGGCAGCATCCAATATCTGCACAGTGCTGGTCAATGTTGGTCTTTGGAGGATAGGTTACACTGGCATGTACAGGTACTAGTTTCCGTCGCTTATGAGTTTGTCCCTGATTGTCTAGCATGTCTTTTTCGTCTCACCATCGTCGGATGGTTTCCGTTATGATGGGTAAGTGGCCATTACAGCTTCTTCCTTGTGGGGTGTTGTTCCCCTGATTTTTAAAAAAAGATCGCACGCAGAATTCTAATGCAGTTCCCATCTAGCTTATTTTCTAGGTGCTTCGTTAATTTCCAAGTAGAGCAACCATACAGTAGCAGTTGTACAAGTACGGCTTGGAAGAATCGTAGCTTTTATTTGTAAGTCAGATCTGATGTGCATATTGTTATACCGGCCGTTCCTACAGTGGAGAACATGCACCGGTTCTCACTATAAATAGTGAGACACCGAGTGGAAAGGGAGCACTGTTCCCGTTAACGACAAGCTAGTCGTACATGTACCATTAATTGTAAATACACTTGTCTTATTTTCCCCCATCTCGACTTGACTTCTTTTTACTGTTGGGACTAACATCACAACACATATGACCATAGTTGGCTGTTTAAATACGTTTTACTTTGTGATATTGGCCTAGTTTGATCCAACATCTTGTAGTGTCTGATAATGGTCACGTGTGTTGCATACAGCAAAGAATCCATGTGTAAAGGGTTAATGGTTTAGTGTAGAACTACAACAAATTCCACATTGTATTTTTGTGGACGAACAGATTCCCAGCCCCCAGGAACGAAACGAGTCCGGATATGTGTGGCCTGTGCAAGGGAGAGGAGTGTGGCGAGTGACCACGGAAATTGAACTCGTCACCTCTTCGTTACTGAAATGCTGGTGAAATTCTGCACGAGCAGTGCAGAGTAACCCGGATGGAAAGTTTCGTCGTGATGATTGACGCGTGCTGATGCATGTCGAACGTGCAATTCAGAGTAAGGAACCCGGGTGAAACACAGCAATGGGATATTTAAGGACCTGCCCTCCCAGATCGGGGAGAAAGTCTGCAGTAGCATTTTGGCTGTCGAAACGAGTGGAAGAGAAGATATATTTGGATAGAGACAGTGAGAAGACTAGAACTGCTGGGAGAGCAAAGCAATTGCGACGTCTACGACTGTCTGATAATCTGAAGGTCCCTGGTTCATTCCCGGGTTTCGGCACCACTGATAACCTGAAGGAAGCAGTTTGCTAAAATTTTATAATTGTATTCGAATGCACTTGCAATTTCTTACTTTGCATCTAACGACATCGGCACCATTTCCAGGTGTTTCCATTACAACCCTTCTGAAAGTGATGACACTTGTATTTGATAATAAAGTAAAATTATTGTTGTTGTTTAGGGAGTGGTTTTCTGTCTGTATCAGCCGGATATCGAGAGAGTCTATCTCTTTTTCGCTAGCGCTAGACCAAGAAGATTATTTTAGCTGAGGTGGAGCGCCACACATATCATCACCTCCGCACTTTACCGCACATATCAGATTACCCAATCTGTGTTACTCATACGCTAAGTTGGCGAGGCCCGGTATCGAAATCAGAACCTTGTAATTCCAAGGCGGGTGCTCTAAACTCATTATTAGAGTCGACGAATGGTTTCCTTCACAAAACTGACGTCAGTCCCTGTTGTATATGTGTCCATCATCTTACAATATTTACACTTTGGCCCTTACTTAGGCTAAACGGGTGGTCGAAGAGGTCAATCATATTGATGCTAGGGCTTGATGTGCCCAGCCAATTGATCGGAGAGATCTTCTCCAATTACCCGTCTAGCCAAGTGGATTGTTGCATGTCATAGACTGCTTATCCACCTAGATTCCATTCATAACTATCATAAGTCACCACTCGCAGCCAACAAGTAGCACGATTGGGCAGATGTTCTCTCTCTGTAGAAGTGCAGTCGGTGTATTATACTGTCCCAGTAGGGAAGGTCGATTTTGGAACTGCGGTACAGCACTGATAGTGATATTTGGGGTTTAACATAATAAATAACGACACAAAATATTTTTTCCCAAATCATTACCAATTTTTGAGGAAACGAGTTTAAATGCTGAAAATGAAGGCTCTGGAATGTGGCTTCTGTGATGTAGGGAGAATTTACCGCAGTCGAAAGATTATGTACTGTGGAGGAAAAAATGTTTAAATATCATTTAAAATTTATCTTTTTCAATTGAAACTTTTCTTTGATATCAATAATTTATATAAAAAAGTCTGTAGAAGTGCAGTCAGTGTTTTAAACTGCCCCAGGCAACAGAACATTTACAGATTTTCTAAACTAACGTCATTTATGAAAAACAAGAAAAAGATCAATTCTTTAGTTTGTTTTAGTCAGTAACATTAAACATATTGTAATTTAGAGCCAAACATTTTTGCTGTGTAGTGTTACATTAGAATGTTCATCTCTACAACAGCGATAAAAGCTGACAAATGGACACTGGAAAACAAAATGGAAAAATAAATGAAACCAACACATTTACAAAAGTCACGATGAAACGAATAGGAAAAATTGAATAAGTACAAAAAGGATTTTTTTTTTCTTTTATTGACTTTTCATTTTTGGTTCCATAACTAAAATTATATGGAATTTTCTGAGACTGGAAATAATGGTAATGTCTTTATTTTGTAACAAATAGACGAACCAAAAGACAAAGCGTTAGACAATTGGGGACAAAATAATTCCTCAGAATTTTACTGATGAAGACCAACGACCGTAAAAAAGATATTCACGTTTTTTTATTACTTGAAAGCAATACGTTTCTTTATATTGTCGAAGAAGAGAATTGTCTGCGTATTCATAAGTAAAAAATATTAAGACAACTTTTAAAGTTAATTATGTGTAAATGTTCTAAAATCTAATCTTATGGAAAAGCTGCATGTGCTAAGAAAAGCGGAAAAAGGAAACGATGTACAGGAATGATGTTTTGTTAACACATATACTCATATAGGCATATTTACATATATCCATGCAGGCGTGTGGTCTAATGGTTAAAGTCGTCGGAAATGGACTCGTCAACGCGAGTTCAATTCCTAGACGAAGTTGGTGGCATTTCACATAGCGCTAATAACCTTGGGAAAGGTATGAATCCAATTCTCCCTACAGCTATGGGTAAAATAGCAGGGCAGACTAGACTCTTTAACCACGACTAGGTAACCAGTCTATGAGAAGGAAAACTCTGAATTCAAACCTGTTAAACTCCGCTTAAGAAATTGACTTAGTGTCGCATCCTGCTCGTGCGGAGAGGTTGGTAAATATATATATATATATATATATATATATATATATATATATCCATCTAAAATTGTATGAAAAATATTGTGAAATCTTGTTATTGTAAACTTGCTTTATTATTGAGAAGTACGAACTGTTGTACAAAGCAAGTATTAAGAACAGCGTTAACACTCTTGGAAAAGCTAAGCTTCCGTCTAATCTCCCTCCAGCTATGGGTAAATAGTAGGGTAGACTGGGATCTTTAACCTTGCCCAGGTAACCAGTATAGAAGACAAACTCTGAATTCAATCCTGTTAAACTTCGCTTAATAAATTGACCTTGTGTCACACCCTACACGTGGAGGAGTTGGTAAATCTCCCCCCCTCTCTCTCTCTCTCTCTCTATATATATATATATATATATATATATATATATATATATCGTTGAGCGAAATACTATCAGCGATCCGAGTTCGAATTTTCGACCAAACGCTAATGTGCTTAAGAAAGTCAAGAATGTTCAATTCTCCATCAAAGAATATGGCTAAATAATGATACAGATTGGTTTCTTTAGCATTAGTAAGGCAACCAGTCTAGGAGAAGGATATCTATGAATAATAAAACAGCTGTACTTCACCAAAAGAAAAACCTTGTGTCACATCCTGTCAATGGCGGACGAGTTGAGTAAATATATAAACGTTTTAAATGTTTCCCATTATTCGATTTTTAACTGTATTCATTCTCACCATTTCTAGACAGTGGGCGTTGATAAACATCACACATAAATAACTTATTCATTCATATTCGTTTCGTTTATAACCGGATGTAAGGAGAAGGGATAAGTTTTCAGAATTCTTTGAAATCCTCGATCCTTGACCGGCATTAGAAACTGGGGCATTTCTAATACATTTAGTGACAGACCAGAGTTGCCATTCAGTAATGTCGATTCCGCGCCCAAAACAGCTGTTATGTAGAATGTCACGATTTCTCTTAGCATTTCAGAATTTCTCCATAGAAAGCTACTTTGAATAATTCTGATGTTGGCCTCTCTATGCGTATGTATGGGGGGGGGGGAGATGGATCATCGGTGCATTGAAGTAAAGTGAGGGTTCTCAGGTGGGTGGACTACTCTTAAAGTAGTCTACATTTCAACTTCCATTGTCCGAATTATTCTCCCATCCACACTGCTACAGGCATTATATGCACCCCCCCCCACCGCTATTGAATTCTATTATCATAAATGGACGTGGAAATACCATTCACGACCCCTCCCCTTCCCTCCCCATCTTTGAAAAAGAATAAAAGTGACATTAATTACTCATAAAATAATAGAAATTCTAATTAAAATCCGAGATTTTTTTTCACTTAGATTTTCACTGATGCCAGTTTTCTATAAAGATTCTCCACGATTGCTTGAGGGGATCCTTCATGAGAAGCATCAATATATTAATACTCGTGTTCCTTAATTGCACGACCGTTATCATCTTGCAACACGATCTGGTTAAATTTGAGTCCGTCCATATCGTCCACGACAAAATGCAAGAATGTAAATCCTGAGTGTCTAGTGCTGCTTATCCACCGTCGCCTCAATTAAATAATGAACCATTCCGTTTTTATTATAAAGAAAGAAAGGGAAGAAGAATGACATGCTACACAGAAAAGATATAATAAGAGAGAAAGAAAGAACAAAATAGAACAGGGGAAAGATAGAAAGAGGTAGTGAGCGCGCGGAAGTGATAGAGCTAATCTGTTTTGATCAAACATAAGGAAAAGATGAAACAAGGGGAGAGAGAGAGAGAGAGAGAGAGAGTAGTTAGATGCATCTCTGTCTCAAGGGTAATAGTGTTATGGGAAATGCAAACAGCCTCGTCCAGGATTTGAACTTGGATCGACAAGTCTTTCCTACGACACTAACCGTTGTACCACGGGCCTCCATGAATTATTCGTATAGAATAATACTATTCTCAACGAATTCATGGAGGCACGTGGTGTCATGAAATGATATTATGTATAGTATAATCTCTCTTTCAGACTCTCCTCGTTGCGTCCTTCGGGACTCTTCAGGGTTGTGTCCGGGACGTTTTTCTGTATTTTCTAAGAAAACGTTTGCTTAAATGATCTTTCTTTTCCAACATTTTTAAATATTAACTGCTTATGAGACGTGTCCCTTTCTAATTCATCGATTCATCACTTCAAGGAAGTTTCCCATCGTCTATCAACTTTCAGTCAGGAGAGAGTTAAATCAAGATTATTATACTTCTTACATATGTCACCACATTATCAACACTTTCAATTTTTTCACCAATTATCAGTTTTTGCTTTGACATAATTCCTTTTCATGGTATTATTTCATTATGTTTTTCTTTTCAGGTTTCCTCTTCTTAGCCATTCTCATTTCATCTTATGTGGAATATGGAATATCCTTAGTTTACGCTTGGAGGCTTTTCGCTTAAAGTATACATAAACCTATTGCATATCAGGATTCCATTGAAAGGAGTTGGTTGTAACAGTAATACTTCTATACTTATCTTCTTACTGTTCAACTATTTTCTTGTTGGCCTGGGTGGTATTCTCGCTGTTCTTTGAATCTGGATCTTACTTGGTTCGTCTGGAAGATATTTCGTCTTATGCTGTTGGTTCTTTTTAATAACTATCACAAGACGTTTTTTGTTTGTATTTCTTCTGAGCACCTTTTTTATTTTACCCCCAAGTAAAAATCCCTTGGAGAACAGACACTAATCTTGCGTCTGTTCTCTTCGAACACTCTGCCCAGACTGTCAACTATTTAATCTCTCTTACTTTCACTCTCTTCCCCTCTTCATCTGTTGGCATCCATCCAACAATTATACCGCCCTGTCGGCTGGGGCATGCAGGGGGTAAGACTCCCCCAATGGGGTCACTTGTTGGCCGTGGGTGGCGACCTGTGATGCTTAAGGATAGAGCCCAGGTGGATGAGCAGTTCATGACTTGCAATACTCCACTTTGACCCTATCTTGGCCCTTACGATCAATCGGCTGGTTACGTCAAGCCCTAGCACCTATATGATTTTCCCAACCCTATTGCCCTTATGGCAAACTCCAACCCCTTTTTATCATATGGGTGCTAGAAGGTGGTGACTGAGGGTCTACATGTCCTGGGAATGACGTTAAACTCTATCTGATGGTGAGGTTCCAGTTTTGGAGGTTTGGGGAATGTGGGGCACCCGTTCATCACTATTGCTCCCTGGTCCACTCTGACTCGGAGTGGTAGTACCTGTTAGGGTTAAATATAAAAATGTATTTATAAAAAAAATTGTATTATTCATTAAGAATTGATTTATTTGAAAAATCTATCGGCCTTAAATGACCCAATGAGATTGATATGTCGTAAAACCAAACTAAACCAAACCAAAATCAACAATTATCGATCGACAGGTAGCCTTTCATACGCCATCCCAAAATCCTAGTAACTTTCCACTTTTATCTACATTTTTGTTCCCCCCATTGTTTTACACAGTTGCTTTTTCCCATTTATTTTCTAGATTTTTTTAAATTATTGTTTTCCAGTTTGTCAATACGTTATTCCGGTTTAGATTGCTATTACTGCTGCTGCTGCTGCTGTCTTTCTTTGCTCTATTTTGTATTCTTCAAGTCCTGAATTGTTGAATCCACGCAATCCTTAATGCTCGTTGAATTCTCATCTTCCTTTTCTTAATACAACAGTATATCTATATCATCCCTCGGAAATAAGAACTTCTGAATAATAACCAATTCCCTTGTTGTTCTTTTAGTCCATATGTCTGTATTCATCATTTTCAATTTTAACAAAGTTCCATATCATCTTACAAAAAAGACTCTCCAGATATTTATTCGTTTCTTAAGATTTCTACTAATAAATTTAGTTTCAACAAAATTTACTTCTTCCAAGTTTTTTCCCTCTTATTTTTTCTTTCATTACTGTTTTTTTGGGGGATTCGCTTATAATATTCCAAAAATATTTGTAGGTTTCTTTTTCTCCAAAACTCCTGATGCTTTATGTGACTTGGAACATCTATTCCTTCCGTTGTTGTTTTTATCCCTTTTTTTAATTCTAATCATGGTGCATTTTTCAATCCTAATTTCCATTCTTATCTATTGGTTGTAAGTCCTAATAATTTGTATAAGAGTTTCTGGTTCTTTTGAATTATTGTCAAATATCTTATTACCATCCATAAACATGAGCTGGTTTTTATTTTCCTGAGATTTTATAACATTGTAAAAAGTAAGTAAGTAAAATAAGTGGCCTAAAGTTGGTATCAGCCAGACTGCGACTGGGTCTATCCCCTTTTCGCTGCTGCTAGACCAAGGAGAATGTTTTTAGCGTTTTTAGTGCTGTGGTTTGAATGGTCTAGATTCTACCTTGGCTTTTTATAGTATATTCTTCGAAACTTTGAATTGTTGCATCTACGCAATCCAAGATGCTGGTGGGTCGTCTTCCTCCTTTTCTTAAAACGTAGGGTCTATGATATCTCTCGTGTATATATATTTACCAACCCCTCCGCACGAGCAGGATGCGACACAAGGCCAATTTCTTAAGCGGAGTTCAACAGGTTTGAATTCAGAGTTTTCCTTATCCTAGACCGGTTGCCTGACCAAGGTTAAAAAGCCCAGTCTGCCCTACTATTTATCCATAGCTGGAGGGAGAGTAGGATTCATACCTTTCCCAAGGGTATTAGCGCTAAGTGAAATGCAATTACCACATCCAGGATTTGAACTCGGGGCGACGAGTCCATTTCCTATGACTTTAACCATTACACCACGCACTTCCATGTATAAGGCATCATGCATTGTCGGAATTTTTGTTCCATTGCTCAAGACTTTCTTAAAAGAGGGACAGCTCAGCTGCTTATTTCTTTGGCGAGATTTTTTACTACAGAGCATGGTTTCAAGAAGGTTTCTTGTTCGTCTGAGCTATTCTACATAACAATACTCACATTCCTTAATTGTATGACCGTTATCATCTTGTAACATCATCTGTTTAATAATGAGACTATCGAAAACGCCCGAGATGAAAGGAAAAAAATGTAAATCCTGATTATCTGGTGTTGCTTATCCGCCGAATTCTTATATTTTATAAGTGTTGTAACCCCAGCTAAATAATGGATCATTCCATTTTTATTAAAAAGAAAGGAATAAAAGTAAAAGGACATGCTACACAGAAACATTATAATAAGAAATAGTGTAAATATATTAAATGCTGTAATAATTAAATTATCATACTCTAGTATAACCACAGGCCCTTCACATTATTATAATTACTACTACTACTACTACTACTACTACTACTACAACAACAACGGCGCGTTATCGTCTATCGCTTACTCTTTTAAAAGGATATTCACATATATTTAATATCTAAATTTCTACAATGGAAATATATTAACAATAACACTGGTTATACGAAAATTTACAAACAGGATCTATTAACATTAATGCTATAATTATGCTACTACTGCTACTACAACGACTCGTTCTAATGTTTACTCTTTTGAAAGGAAATTCACATATCCATAATACTTCAATTTCAACCATTGAAATATACTAAAAAAACAAAGTGGTTATACGGAAATTTACGGGATATATAAAATGATAATAAATGGATTTGCAGCGTTTCTCAGTTGGTAGAGTGACCGACTAGGAACCATAAGGTTCCGGGTTCGATACCGGCCCTCGCCAACTCAGCTTATCAGTAGTAGAAGAATCAGTGCGGTAAAGTAAGGAGCTGATGGTAGGTGTGGCGCTCCAGCTCAGACGACCAAAACAGCCTCCTTGGTCTAGCGCTAGTGAAAATGGTATAGACTCCATCACTTTCTGGCTGATACCGACTTTAGGTCACCCCAACCACTTTACTTACTTTTTTTTGTTCTATCCTCGAGAATCGTTCAAAGATAAAACTGTTTATTCAACCCACATTTAATGGGAAATGTTTTATATGACAGTTTGGAAGAAAATGTCATTTATTCCCATTAAAACCAAAAAAAAAAAACAAAAAAAAACGAATATCAACTTCTCACCGATGAAAGAGATGCGACATTTCACGTAAGCAGCTGTTTTCTCACACGCAGAAAATATACCGTATATCATCGTGATAAAAATCGACCATTTAAGTGCAATATTCTTAGAAGATATTTAAATGTCGAGAAAAAAACAGGAAGTAGTATTATGTCACTCATAATCACGTGTAGAGAACATTCACCCCTCTGTAAAAGGATGGAATAAATAATTAAAATCATCATCATCATCATGTGGTGCAATCAGCACGGATCATCCATGACAATCTCTCGCCAACATTCTCTATCATTCATTGTCCCTGGGAGGTCCTCTGTGCAGCATACAGTATCCGCGCAGAGTTTTTCAATGTAGGTCCTTGTTGGGCGGCCCACATTAGCATGTCCATGTGTTGGCTTCCACAGGAAAACGTCCCTTATGAGTTCGTTCTTGCTCCTCCAGCAGTGTCCAGCATGCCTTGTCCGTTCCACTCGGATGGTTTGTGAGATAGGAGACAGGTGGCCGTACAGCTGCTTCCTTGTGGGGTGTTGTTTCCATGACTTGTTCAAGACTGCACGCAGCATTCTTGTGCAGCTCCCAGCTTATTCTCAAGATGCTTCATTAGGTCTAAGTGGTACATCCATACAGCAGTTACTGAATATAACCACACACTGGAAGAATTGTCGCTTTAAACTAGTCAGTCAGATTGGATTTCCATATGTCTGCTTGGGGCCGACTATGCCTTTCAAAAATATAAAGAAAATATGGTACACCTTGGTAAATGATTTTAGACTTCATTTATAATAAAAAAAAAACAAATCTTATTATATTGGAGATTCGGCATCTGTCGGTAACCGCAACTACGTCATTGATTACATCACAATACCCTCATGTATTGCGTAACGTTATCACTAATTCAAAATTATCAATTTTAATTATCAATGTTGATCAAAATCATTAATAAATAGAATAAATCTTATTTATTAACGATGTCTGTCATCAAATGTTTGAATCAAAGTGAATACCATGTGAATGGAAAAGTGTTTTCTTACTTAAAAGAATAAATGGGTTAAACATGAATTGACCACTACATAACAAAGTCGAAAAAACCGTCCATGGAAGGGACACATACTAATAATCGGTAAAGTGAATGTTCCAGGTGCAGTGGTCAGTAAAGAGGGACATGCTGACAGTCAAGAAATCTGAAATTTACAATATGATTCTTGGTAATTCCACTTACCACTTGTCCAAAATAAAATAAGATAAGGCAGCAGAGAAACTAAAGATATATGTAGAAAAATATTAAGAAACTCCAGACCACAAGATGTTCCAAAGAATTATTGTCAAAAGTGGTTGTCTAAAACGCAATCATGACATCTGGAATCAGTTTTAATTGTTTTTACTTACAAGAATATGGTTTCTATATAAAATCATTCATAGAATTTGATTTTGATACGTTGGAAGAATAAAACAATAATATTAGAATCAATAACACCAAATAATTATTCATCAAACCCGGAAATTTAAAACCAGTATGTTAAAATTAACCACACCTATGCCTTATGCCCTATGTTATGTAATAATAAAACCTTATTTCTTAGTGATATATAAGACACATTGCAGGATTTAAACTCACTAATAACATGGGCAAATCAACTCAGATTTTCATAGAGACATCGTTAATAAATAAGATTTTATTCTATGTAATTAATGATTTGACCGTAATGATGTAAACTTATTGATAAATTTACGCATTTCCTGAGTGGAGTAACGTAAGCAGTTACGTAGTATTGGTTACTGACTGACATATACCGAATCCATATTATAATAAGATTTGAATGTTGACTGTTTTTATTTAAAAGCGGAATGATTGTTTTTCTTAAATTTTCAACGTTTCTCAGAATTGTTGGATATTTGAACAATTTAATTTTGTAGTGATTTGAAAGTTCATGTGAACTCGATGCGACATATCCCTTTATTGTGTTGTCACTCATTAAAGAGACTACAAGGTGTTTTTTTTTCATTTCACGAAAACTAAAGAACATTCTGGAAACTGAGATTCGGTATCTGTTTCTAATTGATTTATTGGAAGAGACAAAGTTTTTCTTGTTTTTTGTTTTTTTTATTGAATTAGTTTACGTTCGTATTCATTTTTCTATTTCGCGGCGCAGTATACCAATTTATTTATTTCATTTTTCTTTTGCGTATTTATTTCATTGAAGACTCCAGAGGCCAAAAGAACATCATTTTCATCTTTATTTTTTCGTACTTTTATTTCCTGGCTCTCCTTCCGTCTCCTTAATTTGTATTTGCTAAAGTTCTCTCTTTTCACACACACACACACACACACACACATAATATATATAATAATATATATAATCCCAAAAGTCTAGAGGAGAAATCTGGACGACATAGGATTTCTTTTTTAAACAAACCTGTCGCAGTTTGCAGAGCTCAATGTGTGCTCTTACTGTTCGAGTCACAGAGAAGAGTATAATAAGTAAAGAAATAACAAAAACTTAGTGATTTTTGCGTTTATAGTCTATTTCAGGAGCTTAGACAAAAAGTGTTCTAATTTCCGAAACTTATCAGATGCAAAGGGAGGAATTCTTTATTACTTTTTAAGGCATTTGAAAACAGATTAAAAAAAAATTATTGTCCTGTATCGCCTCACTGTAGGGTAATTAAAAAAATATAGACCACTCTGTTCTAAGCTCCCTGAAATAGATTATAATGCAAAAATCTCTAAGGTCTTTGTTATTTCTTTTACTTATATATATATATATATATATCATAATATATATATATAATATATCATATATATATATGCACTTAGCTTAAACCATTATTCTGCCATTTCATCACAATGCATTTTGCAACCTTGCTTATAAGCCAACTTTCTAAGCTTACACATCTTCCTCTCCGTCTTTAACACATCTCTGCCTTTCACATACGTTCTTTTAGTCTCATAAGCTTACCATCCTCCTGCATTCTTCATGACACTGATTTGCCAAACCTCTTTTTTATAGCCATTTCTTAAGTTACCCCTCTTCTGTTTCACCATCCCTACTGCTCGCCAATTGTTTTAGTCCATAATTGGCTTAACCCATTCTACGGCATTCTTACCATCACAATTGCAATTCACACTCGTTGTACCCACTTTTCAGTACAACCATTCTTCTGTCCTTTCGCCATCCCTCCTGCCTTTCGCCACATCTCTTGTTTTTTAGTCACCACTTAGTGACACCATCTCTCTGCTTCTCCTTCATCACAACTGCATTTCGCAACTTTGCTTATAGCCCACTTCTTAAGCTTAACCATTCCTTCTTCTTCGCATCCTTCTGCTCCAATCGTTTTTACCAACATGCTTAACTCCCTCATCTTCAATGCATTCGCCACCTTGCTTATGCCCACTTTTCTAAGCTTAACACCATCCTCTTGTTTTGCCGCAATCTCTGCTCTTCGGCCCATAGCTCTGCTTTTAGTCCATGCCATTAAGTTCATCCATTCTCTTCACCTCTCTGCCTTTGCCACTTCTGCTTTAGTCCATCACTTAGCTTACAACCTCTCTTGCTTCTTCAACTGCATTTTCGCCAACACTCTTTTTATAGCCCACTTCTAAGCTTACAACCCATTCTCTCCTGTTTTTCGCCATCTCCTGCTTTTCACATCTGCTTTTAGTCCAGCCACTTAAGCTTACACACTTATCTTGCCATTCTCATAACTGCATGTTGCCAACACTCTGCTTATACCACTCTTAAGTTACACATTCCTCTCTGTTTCCTCCCTGCCTTTTGCCAATTCTGCTTTAGTCCCACTTAAGCTTACACCATCTCTCTGCCATTCTTCCATCACCTGCATTTCGCCAACTCTGCTTATAGCACCTTTCTTAAGCTTACACCATTCCCTTCTGTCTTTCGCCATCCCTCTGCTTTCGCCATCTTGCTTTTAGTCCTCCACTTAAGCTTAACCCATCTCCTCTGCCATTCTTCCATCACAACTGCATTTCGCCAACACTGTTTTTATAGCCCAAATTCTTAGACTTAACCCATTCCTTCTCTGTTTTTCGCCATCCTCTGCTTTTCGCACATCGTCTGTTTTTAGTCCAGCCACTTAACTTACCATTCTCTGCATTTCCATCAACTGCATTTCGCACACCTCGCTTATAGCCACTTTCTTAAGCTTACACCATTCCTCTCTGTCTTTCGCCATCCCTCTGCCTTTCGCCACTCTCCTGCTTTTAGTCCATCCATTTAGCTTACACCATCTCCTCTGCCATTCTTCCATCCAGTCATTTCGCCAACACTCTGCTTATAGCCCCTTCTTAGCTTACAACATTCCTCTCTGTCTTTCGCCACCTCTGCTTTCGCACATTCTGTTTAGTCCAGCCACTTAAGCTTACAACCCATCTCTCTGCCATTTCCATAACCTGATTTCGCCAACATTGCTTATAAGCCCACTTCTTAAGCTTACACCCATTCCTCTCTGTCTTTTCGCATCCTTGCCTTTCGCCATCTCTGCTTTTAGTCCAACTTAAGCTTACACCCTCTCTCGCATTCTCATCCATGCATTCCCACCACTGCTTATAGCCAACTTCTTAAGCTTACACCCATTCCCTCTCTGTCTTTCGCACATCCTCTGCCTTGTCGCCACATCCTGCTTTTTAGTCCTCCCACTTAAGCTTACTCCCATTCCTCTCTGTCTTTCACTCGCGCATTTCGCCAATCTGCTGTTTAGTCCCACTTAAGCTTACACACATTCTCTCTGCCATTCTTTCCATCACACTGCATTTCGCAACACTCTGTTTATAAGCAATTCTAAGCTTACACCATTCTCCTTTTTTTTTTCCCATCCCTCTGCGCTTTCGCCACATCCTGCTTTTGTCCAGCCACTTAAGCTACACCCATTCTCTGCCATTCTTCATCCACCTGCATTTGCCAACACTCTGCTTATAGCCACACTTCTTAAGCTTACACCCATTCCTCTCTGTCTTTCGCATCCCTCTGCTTTCGCAACATCCTGCTTTTAGTCCACACTTAAGCTTAACACCATTCCTCTGCCATTCTTCCATCACTTCATTTGACAACCTGCTTATAGCCCACTTCTTAGCTTACACCATATTCCTTCTGTCTTCGCACCATCCCCTGCCTTTCGCCAAATCTGCTTTTAGTCCAGCCACTTAAGCTTACACCCATTGCTCTGCCATTCTTCCATCACATGCTTTCGCCAAACTCTTTATAGCCACTTCTTAAGCTTACACCATCCCTTCTCCTGTCTTTCGCCATCCTCTGCCTTTCGCCACATCTCTTTAGTCCGCATTAAGCTTACACCCATCTCCTGCCATTCTTCCATCACATGCATTTCGCCAACACTCTGCTTATAGCCCAATCTTAAGCTTACACCATTCCTCTCTGTTTTCGCCAATCCCTCTGCCTTTCGCCACATCTGCTTTTAGTCCACTCACTTAAGCTTCACCATCTCCTCTGCCATTCCTTCTCACTGCATTTCGCCAACACACTGCTATAGCCCACTTCTTA
Source organism: Doryteuthis pealeii (assembly GCA_023376005.1). Taxonomy (NCBI): domain Eukaryota; kingdom Metazoa; phylum Mollusca; class Cephalopoda; order Myopsida; family Loliginidae; genus Doryteuthis; species Doryteuthis pealeii. The sequence goes on along the minus strand of CM042139.1, from coordinate 2,162,457 downwards.
GCTTACACCATTCCCTCTCTGTCTTCTCGATCCCTCTGCCTTTCGCCACATCTCTGCTTTAGTCCAGCACTTAAGCTTACACCCATCTCCTCGTGCCATTTTCCATCACACTGCATTTCGCCAACCTGCTTATAGCCACTTCTTAAGCTTACACCATTCCTCTCTGTCTTTCGCATCCTTGCCTTTCGCCACATCTGCTTTTAGTCCATCCACTTAAGCTTACACCATCTCCTGCCATTTTCCTCCCTCGCACATTCCCAACCTCTGCTTTATCAGCCACTTAGTCGCTTACACCCATTCTCTTGTCTTTCCATCCCTGCATTTCGCCAACACTCTGCTTATAGCCCATCCTTAAGCTTACACCTCTCTCTCTGTCTTTCACCCATCCCTCCTGTTCGCCACATCTCTGCTTTTAGTCCATCACTTAAGCTTACACCATCTCCTCTGCCATTCTTCCATCACACTGCATTTCGCCAACACTCTGCTTATAGCCCATTCTTAGCTTACACCCATTCCTTCTGTTTTCGCACCATCCTCTGCTTTCGCACATCTCCTTTTAGTCCACACTTAAGCTTACACCCTCTCCTCTGCCATTCTTCCATCACTGCATTTCGCCACAACTCTGCTTATAGCCACCTTCTTAAGCTTCACCCATTCCCTCTCTGTCTTTTCGCCATCCCTCTGCCTTTCGCCACATCTGCTTTTAGTCCAGCACTTAGTTACACCCACTCTCCTCTGCATTCTTCCATCACACTGCATTTCGCCAACTTTTTATAGCCACCTTCTTAAGCTTAACCCATTCCTCTCTGTCTTTCGCCATATCTGCCTTTCGCCACATCTGCTTTTAGTCAGCATTAAGCTTCACTCTCTGCCATTTCCATCCACTGCATTTCGCCAACACTCTTTATAAGCCCACTTCTTAAGCTTACACCCATTCCTCTCTGTCTTTCGCCATCTCTGCTTTCGCCACATTCTGCTTTTTAGTCCACACTTAAGCTTACCCATTCCTCTGCATTCTTCCATCCCACTGCTTTCGCCACATCCTGCTTTTAGCTAACCTTCTAAGCTTACACACTTCTCTCTCTTCATCACTGCATTTCGCCAACACTCTCTTATAGCCCTTTTAGCTTACACCCTTCCCTCTCTGTCTTCGCCATCCTCTGCCTTTCGCCACATCCTGCTTTTAGTCCACCACTTAAGCTTACACATTCCTCTCTTTTCTCACATCTGCATTTCGCCAACCTGCTTTTAGGCACCTTCTTAAGCTTACACCCATTCTCTCTGTTTTCCCAATCCTCTGCCTTTCGCCACATTTGCTTTTAGTCCAGCACTTAAGCTTACACCCATCTCCTCTGCCATTCTTCCATCAACTGCATTTCGCCAACTCTTTGTTATAGCCCACTTCTTAGCTTACACCCATTCCCTCTCTGTTTTTTCCATCTCTGCCTTTCGCCACATCTCTGCTTTTAGTCGCCACTTAAGCTTACACCCATTCTCTCTGCCATTTCCATCACTGCATTTCGCCAACACTCTGCTTATAGCCCAACTTCTTAAGCTTACACCCATTCCCTCTCTGTCTTTCGCCATCCTCTGCCTTTTCGCACATCTCTGCTTTAGTCCACTTAAGCTTAACCATCTCTCTGCATTCTTCCATCCACTGCATTTCGCCAATCTGCTTTATAGCCCACTCTTAAGCTTACACCATCTTCTCTGTCTTCGCCATACTCTGCTTTGCCACATCTTGCTTTTAGTCCAGCCATTAAGCTTACACCTCTTTCTGCCATCTTCTCACTGCATTTCGCAACACTCTTTTTATAGCCCACTTTTAAGCTTACACCCATTCCCTCTCTGTCTTTCGCCATCCCTCTGCCTTTCGCCACATCCTGCTTTTAGTCCAGCCACTTAAGCTTACACCATCTCCTCTGCCATTCTTCCATCCACTGCATTTCGCCAAACCTGCTTATAGCCACCTTCTTAAGCTTACACCCATTCCTCTCTGTCTTTCGCCATCCTCTGCCTTTCGCCACATCCTGCTTTTAGTCCAGCCACTTAAGCTTCACCCATCTTCTCTCATTCTTCCTCACTGCATTTCGCCACACTTGCTTATAGCCCACTTCTTAAGCTTACACCCATTCCTCTCTTGTCTTCGCCACATCCCTCTGCCTTTCGCCACATCCCTTGCTTTAGTTCCTTAAGCTACACCCATCTTCTGCATTCTTATCAACTGCATTTGCCAACACTCTTTATACCACCTTCTTAAGCTTACACCATTCCCTCTCTGTCTTTCGCCATCCTCTGCCTTTCGCCAATCCCTTGCTTTTAGTCCAGCCACTTAAGCTTACACCCATCTCCTCTGCCATTCTTCATCACACTGCATTTCGCCACACTCTTTTAGCCCACCTTCTTAGCTTACACCATTCCCTCTCTGTTTTTGCCATCCCTCTGCCTTTCGCCACATCCTCTGCTTTTAGTCAGCCACTTAAGCTTACACCATTCCTCTGCCATTTTCATCAATGCATGCCATTCACTCTGTTATAGCCCATTCTTAAGCTCTACCATTCCTCTCTGTCTTTTCGCGCCAATCCTCTGCTTTCGCCACATCCCTGCTTTTTAGTCCAGCCACTTAAGCTTACACCATCTCCTCTGCATTCTTCCATCCACTGCATTTCGCCACATCTGCTTATAGCCCACCTCTTAAGCTTACACCATTCCCTCTCTGTCTTCGCCATCCCTCTGCCATTTCGCACATCCTCTGCTTTTAGTCCAGCCACTTAAGCTTACACCCTCTCTTCAGCATTCTTCCATCCACATGCATTTCGCCAACTCTGCTTATAGCCCACTTCTTAAGCTTAACACCATTTCCCATTGTCTTTTCCCATCCCTCTGCCTTTCGCACTCTCTGCTTTTATCCCCTTAAACTTACACCCACGAAAATAGAGGTCATGACCTTCAGCTGAAGGACGACCTCGGGCCTTTTTCGTAGTGGATGACGTGTGCTTCCACTGCCTTATTGTTCTTTGGTTTGTGTTGTAGTGATGAACCCAGGTGTCATCCATAGTGTGAAACGAGCAGACAATTCAAGATTGACCTTGGACGCAGTGCACCTGGTGCTTTTCTGTTTAGGTGTCAAAAAACAAAAGACAATTCTGTAGAACCTTTGAGAATCAATTCTTGAGTCAAATTTGTTCTGCTCGTAATTGATATCCAAGTCCCCTCTACTATCTGACAACATGATATCTGACGATCTTGCATAAACATCTGCAGAGCAAGATCAACTTTATCCTCATTTGTGTCGTGTCGGGTCGTCCTGGTCTTATGTTTCTTCAACACTGTCTCTGTCACCGCTTGAATTCTCTGATCCAACGTGTGATTTCGCATATGAAGGACACTCTCTGTTAATGTTCTCAACGGTATTCATCATGATTTCTGAGGCAGTCATGCCTTTCAAATGCAGGTACTTAATGATTGCACGAATTTTGTTTTCTCCATTTTCACTGAATCGTTGACCTTAGCTTATTCAAAATATCTGTAAAGAATAATAACATGTTGAATCTAAAATTTGGCAGGTTATACTTAGAAAGGGTTGTACTTCAAAAATCATAGGTTTGATCATACATAACGCTTCTTACACACGATGCTTACGACGTTTATTAATGCTTTTAGTCCAGCCACTTAAGCTTACACCCATCTCCTCTGCCATTCTTCCATCACACTGCATTTCGCCAACACTCTGCTTATAGCCCAACTTCTTAAGCTTACACCCATTCCCTCTCTGTCTTTCGCCCATCCCTCTGCCTTTCGCCACATCCCTGCTTTTAGTCCAGCTTACACCCATCTCCTCTGCCATTCTTCCATCCACTGCATTTCGCCAACACTCTGCTTATAGCCCACTTCTTAAGCTTACACCCATTCCCTCTCTGTCTTTCGCCCATCCCTCTGCCTTTCGCCACATCCTGCTTTTAGTCCAGCCACTTAAGCTTACACCCATCTCCTCTGCCATTCTTCCATCCACTGCATTTCGCCAACACTCTGCTTATAGCCCACTTCTTAAGCTTACACCCATTCCCTCTCTGTCTTTCGCCATCCCTCTGCCTTTCGCCACATCCTGCTTTTAGTCCAGCCACTTAAGCTTACACCCATCTCCTCTGCCATTCTTCCATCCACTGCATTTCGCCAACACTCTGCTTATAGCCCACCTTCTTAAGCTTACACCCATTCCCTCTCTGTCTTTCGCCAATCCCTCTGCCTTTCGCCACATCCTGCTTTTAGTCCAGCCACTTAAGCTTACACCCATCTCCTCTGCCATTCTTCCATCCACTGCATTTCGCCAACACTCTGCTTATAGCCCACTTCTTAAGCTTACACCCATTCCCTCTCTGTCTTTCGCCATCCCTCTGCCTTTCGCCACATCCCTGCTTTTAGTCCAGCCACTTAAGCTTACACCCATCTCCTCTGCCATTCTTCCATCCACTGCATTTCGCCAACACTCTGCTTATAGCCCAACTTCTTAAGCTTACACCCATTCCCTCTCTGTCTTTCGCCCATCCTCTGCCTTTCGCCACATCCTGCTTTTAGTCCAGCCACTTAAGCTTACACCCATCTCCTCTGCCATTCTTCCATCCACTGCATTTCGCCAACACTCTGCTTATAGCCCAACTTCTTAAGCTTACACCCATTCCCTCTCTGTCTTTCGCCATCCCTCTGCCTTTCGCCACATCCTGCTTTTAGTCCAGCCACTTAAGCTTACACCCATCTCCTCTGCCATTCTTCCATCCACTGCATTTCGCCAACACTCTGCTTATAGCCCACTTCTTAAGCTTACACCCATTCCCTCTCTGTCTTTCGCCAATCCCTCTGCCTTTCGCCACATCCTGCTTTTAGTCCAGCCACTTAAGCTTACACCCATCTCCTCTGCCATTCTTCCATCCACTGCATTTCGCCAACACTCTGCTTATAGCCCAACTTCTTAAGCTTACACCCATTCCCTCTCTGTCTTTCGCCAATCCCTCTGCCTTTCGCCACATCCCTGCTTTTAGTCCAGCCACTTAAGCTTACACCCATCTCCTCTGCCATTCTTCCATCCACTGCATTTCGCCAACACTCTGCTTATAGCCCACTTCTTAAGCTTACACCCATTCCCTCTCTGTCTTTCGCCCATCCCTCTGCCTTTCGCCACATCCTGCTTTTAGTCCAGCCACTTAAGCTTACACCCATCTCCTCTGCCATTCTTCCATCCACTGCATTTCGCCAACACTCTGCTTATAGCCCACCTTCTTAAGCTTACACCCATTCCCTCTCTGTCTTTCGCCATCCCTCTGCCTTTCGCCACATCCTGCTTTTAGTCCAGCCACTTAAGCTTACACCCATCTCCTCTGCCATTCTTCCATCCACTGCATTTCGCCAACACTCTGCTTATAGCCCACTTCTTAAGCTTACACCCATTCCCTCTCTGTCTTTCGCCAATCCCTCTGCCTTTCGCCACATCCTGCTTTTAGTCCAGCCACTTAAGCTTACACCCATCTCCTCTGCCATTCTTCCATCCACTGCATTTCGCCAACACTCTGCTTATAGCCCAACTTCTTAAGCTTACACCCATTCCCTCTCTGTCTTTCGCCAATCCCTCTGCCTTTCGCCACATCCTGCTTTTAGTCCAGCCACTTAAGCTTACACCCATCTCCTCTGCCATTCTTCCATCCACTGCATTTCGCCAACACTCTGCTTATAGCCCACTTCTTAAGCTTACACCCATTCCCTCTCTGTCTTTCGCCAATCCCTCTGCCTTTCGCCACATCCTGCTTTTAGTCCAGCCACTTAAGCTTACACCCATCTCCTCTGCCATTCTTCCATCCACTGCATTTCGCCAACACTCTTTATAGCCCACTTCTTAAGCTTACACCCATTCCCTCTCTGTCTTTCGCCAATCCCTCTGCCTTTCGCCACATCCTGCTTTTAGTCCAGCCACTTAAGCTTACACCCATCTCCTCTGCCATTCTTCCATCCACTGCATTTCGCCAACACTCTGCTTATAGCCCACTTCTTAAGCTTACACCCATTCCCTCTCTGTCTTTCGCCAATCCCTCTGCCTTTCGCCACATCCTGCTTTTAGTCCAGCCACTTAAGCTTACACCCATCTCCTCTGCCATTCTTCCATCCACTGCATTTCGCCAACACTCTGCTTATAGCCCACTTCTTAAGCTTACACCCATTCCCTCTCTGTCTTTCGCCCATCCCTCTGCCTTTCGCCACATCCTGCTTTTAGTCCAGCCACTTAAGCTTACACCCATCTCCTCTGCCATTCTTCCATCCACTGCATTTCGCCAACACTCTGCTTATAGCCCAACTTCTTAAGCTTACACCCATTCCCTCTCTGTCTTTCGCCAATCCCTCTGCCTTTCGCCACATCCTGCTTTTAGTCCAGCCACTTAAGCTTACACCCATCTCCTCTGCCATTCTTCCATCCACTGCATTTCGCCAACACTCTGCTTATAGCCCAACTTCTTAAGCTTACACCCATTCCCTCTCTGTCTTTCGCCATCCCTCTGCCTTTCGCCACATCCTGCTTTTAGTCCAGCCACTTAAGCTTACACCCATCTCCTCTGCCATTCTTCCATCCACTGCATTTCGCCAACACTCTGCTTATAGCCCACCTTCTTAAGCTTACACCCTCCCTCTGCCTTTCGCCACATCCTGCTTTTAGTCCAGCCACTTAAGCTTACACCCATCTCCTCTGCCATTCTTCCATCCACTGCATTTCGCCAACACTCTGCTTATAGCCCACTTCTTAAGCTTACACCCATTCCCTCTCTGTCTTTCGCCAATCCCTCTGCCTTTCGCCACATCCCTGCTTTTAGTCCAGCCACTTAAGCTTACACCCATCTCCTCTGCCATTCTTCCATCCACTGCATTTCGCCAACACTCTGCTTATAGCCCACTTCTTAAGCTTACACCCATTCCCTCTCTGTCTTTCGCCCATCCCTCTGCCTTTCGCCACATCCTGCTTTTAGTCCATCCACTTAAGCTTACACCCATCTCCTCTGCCATTCTTCCATCCACTGCATTTCGCCAACACTCTGCTTATAGCCCACCTTCTTAAGCTTACACCCATTCCCTCTCTGTCTTTCGCCATCCCTCTGCCTTTCGCCACATCCCTGCTTTTAGTCCAGCCACTTAAGCTTACACCCATCTCCTCTGCCATTCTTCCATCCACTGCATTTCGCCAACACTCTGCTTATAGCCCACTTCTTAAGCTTACACCCATTCCCTCTCTGTCTTTCGCCATCCCTCTGCCTTTCGCCACATCTGCTTTTAGTCCAGCCACTTAAGCTTACACCCATCTCCTCTGCCATTCTTCCATCCACTGCATTTCGCCAACACTCTGCTTATAGCCCACCTTCTTAAGCTTACACCCATTCCCTCTCTGTCTTTCGCCAATCCCTCTGCCTTTCGCCACATTCTGCTTTTAGTCCAGCCACTTAAGCTTACACCCATCTCCTCTGCCATTCTTCCATCCACTGCATTTCGCCAACACTCTGCTTATAGCCCACCTTCTTAAGCTTACACCCATTCCTCTCTGTCTTTCGCCCATCCCTCTGCCTTTCGCCACATCCCTGCTTTTAGTCCAGCCACTTAAGCTTACACCCATCTCTTCCCATTCTTCCATCCCACTGCATTCGCCAACCCTCTGCTTATAGCCCACTTCTTAAGCTTACACCCATTCCCATTGTCTTTCGCCATCCCTCTGCCTTTCGCCACATCTCTGCTTTTATCCCCTTAAACTTACACCCCAAAATAGAGGTCATGACCTTGACAGCTGAAGGACGACCTCGGCCTTTTTCGAGTCGGAGATGACGTGTGCTTCCACTGCCTTAATTGTTCTTTGGTTTGCGTGTTAGTAGTGATGAACCCAGGTGTCATCCATAGTGTGAAACGAGCAGACAATTCAAGATTGACCTTGGACGCAGTGCACCTGGTGCTTTTCTGTTTAGGTGTCAAAAGACAAAAGACAATTCGTAGAAACCTTTGAGAATCTTAATTCTTGAGTCAAAATTTTGTTTGCTCGCTCAATTGATATCCCAAGTCCCTCTACTATCTGACGACATGATATCTGACGATCTTGCATAAACATCTGCAGAGCAAGATCAACTTTATCCTCATTTGTGTCT
>CM042139.1:2141795-2146795 GCA_023376005.1 Doryteuthis pealeii | reverse complement strand
CTCTCTCTCTCTCTCTCTTTCCCTCCCGCTCTATCTATATATCTAACTATCTGTTATAGGTGATATATACCCTATAGATTAATGGAATGCCCCGACGATTACTATAAGTAACAGAGACAATTATGGCTTGTAGAGTAAGCCAATGCGAGTCAGCTCATAATTCTATTTGTCGGACGTAATTCCCACTTCTCTGTACTGTAATTGTCTACTCTTTTGTTAATACATTTTCCTACATTTGTTACCCGTCGTTTTGTTCTTATTTGACCCCTTAAAACCCCACAACACTATCTCACACACTCACTCTTTTTTTTTCTTTCTCTTCTTCTTTTCATTATGTTCAATTGAAACAGATTAGCGTTAACACTTCCGCGCCATCACCACTTCTCCTCTCTATGTTCATCTAAGAGAAAGAGAGAGATACAGAGAGAGAGAGAGAGAGAGAGAGAGAGAGAGAGAGAGAGAGAGAGAGTGAGGCGACACTCTGAAGCAAATTTGATTAGAGGTCACACCACATATTGGATACAACCTCTGGTAAAAGTTATGAAAATAGCAAACTGAGAGGATTCTTTTTCAAGTTTTTTATTTTTCAATTTTTTGGTGAATAATTTTTATGAGGTTTTAAGGGGTCAAATAAGAACAAAACGACGGGTAACAAATGTAGAAAATGTATTAACAGAAAGTAGACAAATACAATAGAGAAAAGTAGAAAGTATGTCCGACTATAGAGTTATTGGCATACTCGCATTGGCTTACTGCTCAGCCACAACTATCCCTGTTATTTATAGTAATCTGTCGGCGCATTCCATTAGTCTTATAGGGTGTATCACATATAACAATAATGCTATCAAATAAGACGTAAAGCCTGCTTGTTTTTTTTACTGCTGAACATTCTAGTTTTATAAAAGAATCCTTAAAAAACGAAATTTACTTGAGAAAAATTCTATGTACTAATACACAAGTTCTTTAATTGTACGACCTTTATTATCTTTAAACACAATCTGCTTAAAAATGAGACCACCCAAAGAAGAAATGCAAAAATGTAAATCCTGATTATCAACTGATTTATCTTATCTTTCTTCAGCTAAATAATAGACCATTCCTTTTTTATCATAGGGGAGAAAAAAATGAAGAAAAAATACATGCGACACAGAAAAAATATAATAAGAAATAAATAAAGAGAGTAGCGGAAACTTAAAGATAGTGGGTGATCGTACGGCAGTGATAACGCTAATCTGTTTCAATCGAACATCATGAAAAATGAAATGAAAGAAAAAAGAAAAAATGGTTGGGAGAGAAAGAGTTAAATCAAGATTGTGATAATTCTTATATATTGAACTATTTTGCAATTATTCTTAAGTAAACGTATCAAACGTTGTAATAATTAGATTATCATACTGTGATATATACACAGGTTCTGTTTGTAGTAAAATAGAATAACCTAATATTGAGGACATTTTTATTAGGTTACTTGTAATTTGCATCCTTAAAAGAAATACCACCAGAAGCCTACATATACAAATCGATCTATAGTTAAAAGACAATTCTTACAGACAAGCGGTCTTAATTCGAAGAAAACATGGTTCCAATAAAAGAATTGACAATTAAACCCATAGAATGAGTGGTAAAATTCTTTCAAGAAACGAATCTACATAGGAGTGTGACGAAATAATGTTGGTTGTTCCCAGTCAGCTGTGTCTAAGATTTGGTGCAAACTAAAAGAATTGGGTTGGTTAAAAGAAAGGCAAACTGGTTGAGCATAAAAGACATCAAAGTGTCTGGGTAGAAAGCTCAAAGCAATGAATTCCTTGAAAATAGAAAACTTAAAACAAAATAATTGAAAAACAAATGAGTCGAAACAAGAGGAAATGTTTGTTATCGACGTGTAAAAAAAAGTCTTATTTGGGTTTTACAAAGAACAAATGTTCAGCTAAAACTAAAAGAAGTAACATACAATAAGTTTAACGTTGTCTAAAGAGTAACAATCATGGTGTATGGACACGTGCCATGATGAAAGTGATATTAAGATGAACGGGATATTCAGTGACCTATCAAGAATCTACATAAACCAAGGCGATAAGACTGGAACTTTCGTCTGATGAAGTTGAAATGAAACACATAAAGATGATTGAAGAAACCAAGTCTCTTAAGAAGATTTATGATTTGGAATGGCATACGATTCAAAGGTTGGTTGGTTGGCTTTTACGGCATGTCAACTCTTGTTAGGTTATTTTATGATGAGGACGTTTTGTTTTATTCATTCTTGATGCGTACTGTTTTTTTTTTAACTTATATTTTAATATGTTTTCTATATAACCCATAGATGGATCCCTAAGGTCAGAGTGGACCAAGGAGCAATGGTTATGAACGGGTACTCCACGCAGTTTAACATCATACCCAGGACAAAGTAAACATTGGGGTAGGAGGAGAGCTATGTCTAGACCGATTAAGAAAACCATGGGATTACAATTTACAATGTTATTTTTTTATTTGGTGGGGGTACAAATAGTTCCGTTCTGTATATTATGTTAGATTATATATATATATATTAAGAAATTTCCATATTTACTCCCGCCCTGTCGGCTGTGGCGTTAGAATGCACCGACTGCACCTCTGCAGAGGGGTAAGACTCCCCCAATGGGGCCACCGGTGACCCGTGATGTTTAAGGATAGAGCCCAGGTGGATGAGCAGTTCATGACATGCAATACTTCACTTTGGCCCTATCTTGGGCTAGACGGGCGGTCGGAGAGGCCCCCTCCGATCAATCGGCTGGTCACGTCAAGCCCTAGCACCGATATGATTTTTCCAATCCTATTGTCCTTATGGCAAGCCCCAACCCCTTTTTTATCATATGGGTGCTAAAAGGCGGTGGCTACGGGTCTACATGTCCTGGGAATGACGTTAAACTCTAGCTGATGGTGAGGTTCAAGTTTTGGAGGTTTGGGGAATGTGGAGCACCCCTTCATCACTATTTCTCCCTGGTCCAATCTGACCCGGAGTGGTAGTACCTGTTAGGGTCCCATCTATGGGTTAAATAGAAAAATGTATTTATAAAAAAATTGTATTATCCATTAAGAATTGATTTATTTCAAAACTTTCTCGGCATTAAATGACCCACTGAGGTTGATATGCCGTAAAACAAAACAAACCAAAACAAAACCATACTTACTCCCATATATATATATATATATATATATATATATATATATATATATATATATATCTGATTGTAAATTGACAAATCTATAAAGGTGTTGACTTTTTCTTTCATTTCTATTGTCTTACTTAGAGTCTTCAAAAAGTAGATCTTACGAAGAAAGAAAGAGAAAGAGAGAGGGGAGAGAGCATGGAATGCCGTGAAACTGGAAATTAAACTTATTTTATGCGTCCACTGGAAGAAGAAATCAAATACGATGTATAGAAAACATATATCTTAATTATCTATAAGAGAGAGAGAGACACCCAGAAATTATTTATTGCTACATAATCTTGAATGATTTAACAAAAACTACCATAATTTATATAAAATTAATTCTATTAAAAATCAATTATGACTGGTTGCCCTAAGAATAAATGTGTTAAGCTATTCATCTTCATCATCTTTTGCTGGCAGCAGGAATATCTATGACAATCTCACACTAACCACCCCTATCTGTCATTGACCGCTGGTGGTCCTCTGTGCAGCATCCAGAATCCAGGCAGAACTGTAAAATGTAGAGCCACACTGGCGTACCCATGTACTGGTTTCTACAGGAAACTGTCACTTCTCCGGCAGTGTTCAGCATGTCATATTCGTCTTACTACTTTGTGTGATAAGGGACAAATGGTCGTATAATTGTTTTCTTGTGGGGTTTTGTTATCACGAGTCCAAGTGGTGCAGCCATACAGTAGAACCACAATTCCTAAGAATAATAAGCTAAACAGAATATCAATCTACTGAAAAATAACTGTTTACAGGTTACATGGTTTCGGGTGCAATTTTGCATCTAGTTGTTGGCGGTGTGGCCTATTGTCGGTATCAGCCGGACTGCAAGTATCACACGATGAGTTCTTTTGTTGGCGTCCACTAATTTTTAACGAAAAAGAAAAATGTATTTTTTGTTTTTTTTTGTTAGCGTAGTTGGTTTTGTTAAGGTCAAGGATGTAAAAATCAAAATATCATATACATTTTAATTTTGTATATTGTGTTATACATAAAAGAAAAGGTAACAGTATTGACATGGCTGTCAAGTCAATGTTTTCGTGGCTGGTAGCTGTTAGCACTTAATTGACTCAGTCAAAATGACAGGTATAGATAGAATTCTTTTTATAAAATCCTCGCTTTTGAAAAAAACAGTCAGTCAGATACCCGGGGTAGTCGCAGGCCAGATTGACAAAAACGAAATTTGTCACAGGCTACGGGGAATTTCTAAAAAAATAAGAAAATTGCCACTAGGAGAAATAGACTTTTGCCGCTAAGATTGATTCCATAATTTCACATAAAAAAACGCCAGACAAAGCTTCTCGTCGTGTCTATTTTATCCAAACTAGTGTGTAAAACATACTCATATGTTACATATAAATAAAAACTGTTGTTATTGTTGAGGGTGTCTTGCTTGATTTTTAGATTTTCCTGTAATCCCGGCAGCTCATTTCTACCATTTTCTTAACCCGTCACAAAGACACTCGGACCGAGTTGCGTCGATCTCAGTTCTGCAGATCAAAGTAAAATAGCGTGGGTGTAGAAGTCATTGAAAGAGCAGCTGACCGGAGTCACATGTGGTAGACACGCAAATAATTCGTCCCGTGACCAATATATGACCAAAATTTGTACCGTGTCCGAATTCCTACCACACAAGGAAGTCTATCCCCATTTTGCTAGGAAGATTTTTTTTTGCTAAGGTGTAGCACCACACATACCGTCAGCTTCCCTCTTTACTACACAGATCAGATTAACTAATCTGTGCTATTCATCCACTGAGTTGGCGAAGACTGGTATCGAACCCGGCACCTTGGGATTATT
>CM042139.1:2129295-2139295 GCA_023376005.1 Doryteuthis pealeii | reverse complement strand
TCTTAAAGTCCCCATCTGGATCTCACCTTTTATACTTGGCTAATTCCGTATGTTAAATCATCAAGCCCATGTCACCCACCCCTTTTTGTACAGGTGTAGACTAGGATAAAGTTAAACAATCCCCCAAATTTTAGCTTCCAATTCGAAATATTCACCTAGTTATGTCGATTTTAAACTCGAAAAATCTGAGGGGAGGGCTGAGAAAAATGGCGACATTTTGTAATCTATTTTTGTCTATAAAAATGTGTTCTAGAGCTCTCCTACTCCTAAAAATTGGTTTATAGTAGTTTTTAGGCCTGAGGAATCCAAAATAGACATTAACCCTTTTCACGTTATTAATGATTTCTGATTTTTTCAATGATAGATCAATAAGTGAAAAAATCCCAATGTGACACTACGTATGATTTTGTTCTTCCTTTAAATTATTAATCTACATAAATTGTTTGGTTTTTACTCACAAGCGAAGTTACAGCATCAGTTAAAATTTGGCACTTTTACGTTCAGCCATTGAATAAGCACCATATGGAGCGAAATAACTGTTAGAGTTTGATAGAAATTTTCAGGCTTATGTTGGTGGTTGGATATATTTACAATAATAAACAAACAATATATTTCACATGTAGCATATTGCCTGCAAAATTCTGACAATATACAAACGTCAATATCGGCACCACATTTCTTCACTTATTGATCTTGCATTGAACAAATCAGAAATCAATAATAACGTAAAAAGGGTTAATCTTATTTTGATGACATTTTACTTGTTTATATCTTCCCTTTTTGCCAGCAGTTTTTCCAAGACTTTTTTTGCAGCAAAATATCAATTAAAGAAATACCTTATATAGTATAGTAAGGTACTTCTTCGTGTAATGAACCACCTGAATCCGCAAAGACGTATCATATATTGCATTAAAATCCCTTGATAATAGGGGACACGAGAGGTAATTATCTTGCATATCTGCGAGTAGGTTCTAGATGAGGTAGCGAGCAGCATTATAAAAGTGGAAAAGGCAAAGGCAAATTCTCTTTTACCTTGAGAGAGTTAATACGCTCCAGTTGTATAAGAGAAATACGCAGGAGTATTTATAGGTTGAGTTTTATTGTGATCTGACAATTAAAGAAATCACAACAGAACAAAAATACAAGAAAATAAATAAAGAAATAAGGTAGTAAAGGACACAGGTTTTTTTTTATTAACATGTCCATTTGTTGACTAGAGACGATAGAGTACTTTCAAAAAACGTGTAACTACGTAGCCTGGGCGTGTTGATGTGGAGGATAAACTGTTACCCAAGCAGCACATCTACCCTCTCCACCTTTCCTTTTAACCATGTTGTAGTTAAAAAGGAAAGACAAAAAACCAATGCAGTTTAGCAACGATAGTTATACAGGGGTTGCAGGATAACGGTAAAGTTCAGCATCACCCTAGGGAATCCAGCTCTATTGTAACGTAGCGGTATCTTCACCTTACCACAACTGATATGCGTAACGTTCTAATATCGATATATGTTGTATAGCGGGTCTTGTCAATGTGCCTCCAAATTCACGACACTAAAAAGGTGTTCGGCACGTGGCGGTCATCTTGTCGATCAAAAAAGTACAACCGCGAGAAATATATCGTCACAAGCTGCTTAGCTTTTATTTCCAGGTTAGGCTCGTCTCGTGGGTTGTATCGGAGAGGAGGAAAGGCAGAGAGAAAGAGAGAGATAACACTGTTAAATTACGGTGATCCCATACTAGGCACCAGAGGCCCGTCCGTTCCCCTAGAAAAGCAAAAAAGAGGCCGGTATTTTTCTTCGTCGTTCCACGTCACCACGTGACTTCCGGTTACGGTCAACACCCGAAAATTCCGGTTGACACTCAATTCGCCATTCGGGGGTCATGCCCCGGTCAAATCATCGTTCATCACTCCACGCTTTTTCAAAGCCTCCACCTTGTTTCATTTCTTCTTCCTCCTTTTTCTATAGTAGGGCTCGCAAAAGTCAGGACCTTTATTATCTCAATATTAGATCAATATCCGATATAGAATAACTTGTAACGTGACATTTGAAAAGACAAGCATGTAAATTCCACCAGTTCCTTTCAATATTTTACGATCTTCAGGCGTTGAAGATAGTTGTCATTTGTGAATTCACTTGTGTTTATATATACACACTGTAACCAGGCGCCTCATCGTCGTGTAATGGTTATCAAACTAGTCTCGCAAATCCATTACTACTGTAAAGCTAGATCGATCTACGGTGGATGCCCCTTACTTTTGGCTTTTTGTCAAATCGTACTCGTAGGATAAATACAAAAATACACACTGTAATAATTACACATTATACATGTGAATGTATCTCCGATTAATTGCGAATTAAGTCCCTTGCGACATCCAAAAAAGCATTGTTAAATTTTTTAAGGGCCATAATTGGCCAGTTGATTCTAGGTAGAGACTCCTCCACTTTGGTTCCTTTGGTAATCCTCTCAGGTAGAGAATCCTAGGTTCCTTCGTCGCTGCCTGCTAGTAACTGAGAAAGAATCAGCGCTTAAGTAATATATCAGCCACGCAGTATGGCCAGCGATTGACTAAGGAACAACCACATGATCTCGCCTGGTCTATAAGTATAAACGGGGAAGTAGCACACACCTTATATAACGAAAGACCCAACAAGCATACGCTTTTTGACTGTGCTTTTGCTTATAGAAGTCTGACACAGACGACGATAATCTCACTCGACATGGATTGACATTTGTACGGAGATATTTTAAGTGGAAAGAAAGTGAACATAACTCAGTCCACTGTCTTGCCTGTCCGGCAGTTGGTCCAGTAGAAGAGGAGAGACCAAGACCACTGGAGCTGCTGAGCTGCCACAGGGTGATGTCTCAGGGAGTATTAAGTCACTTCCCGTGAGGTAAGCCTCCCTGGAGCCCCAGCGCTTGCACCCTGCGCCAGATTGTATTGGGGATTTACGTGGGCTGTAAATATACTAATCCTACTACTACAGTGTAGCAATCCATTGACTCCCCTGGAGTTCATCGGCGCATTGACAGGTCTCTGTTTTAAGATATTTGCATTTCATCCCACTTATAAGGACGTGACACAAGGATATTTTCATGTGGGCCCACTCCCAGCTGAGACTCATGGGTAGTAGGCACAAAAATGCGTGGATAGCGCCTCAAGGGGGAGCCTCAGGCGCTGGGCAATAAACCCGCTCTGGTACAGGCCCCGAGGCGTAATTCTCTTTTTTAGTGTTGTTGGGTGTCCACACACCTACCTCACCAGTCAAGCCGAGGTGTGCCTGATGTGGGTACCAGTTTATTCGCTTAATCGTATTTAGAATT
The DNA here is from genome assembly GCA_023376005.1 of Doryteuthis pealeii. NCBI lineage: Eukaryota > Metazoa > Mollusca > Cephalopoda > Myopsida > Loliginidae > Doryteuthis > Doryteuthis pealeii. The sequence goes on along the minus strand of CM042139.1, from coordinate 2,135,971 downwards.
GTTACTATTTCTTCCAAGCTGTAGTCGTATGGTCATTAGCCCCCTATAAGACAAACCATCCGAGTGAGACGAACACGACATACCGGGCACTGCTGGTGAAGCAAGGACAAACTCATAAGTGACGTTCCCCTATGGAAGCCAGCACATGGGAACGCCTGTGCGGACATCCCAGTAAAGACCTACATTGACCAACTGCGCAGATCTTTGATGCTGCGTATAGAGCCTGCCCATGGTAATGAATGATAGAAACGGTTGGCGAGAGTTTGTCATAGATATCCGTGCTGCTAGCACGACATCATGATGATGATGATGATGATGATGACGGTGGCTTTTGAAAAAAATAGATCATTTATACTTTCTTATTGTTATGTGAAAATCCTTTGATATGGTTTTTAAATTTACTAATGTGAGTTATGTTTTTTATATTGATACTTACTAACACTTACTAACTCATGCACAATGCAAAATAAGAGTTAATAAAAACTGTGTTCCACCTAATGAGTTTTTGAAATACCATATTTCACGGCATATAGGATGTACTTTTTTTTCAAAATTTCGGCTCAAAAAATTGTCCTGCGTCTTATACATCGTAGGTGAGGTTTGAGATCTCCCGTTGGCCTAGGCTAATCTTCTCCATGATGCTCTATAACCCAAATTATGCTCAGTACTTTTACCTACCCTAAACTCCATGCATCCTTAGTTTATTGTTGGTATTGTTATAATCAAGGTTAACTGGAGACTGTTTTCAACAATATATGCTTAAATACACTAAAAATGTTTTTCCTGAATCTGAACTGCTGAAATGCAGGTGCGTCTTATATGCCCGTGCGTCTTATATGTCGTCAAATACGGTAATTGTATTTCAACAATCTAGCAAGAGTTGAAAGAAGTGACTTGTAACCTCGAAACTAGTTAAGGGGAAATTTATGAATTACTTATGTGATAATCTAGACGCATTAATGTAAAAGAAGGTTTTGTAATTTAAGATTACATATAACAAATCTAGATATTTATCTCCGGACAAATCATCTTACTAAGTCGAATCCACGAGAATTTGTAAAGGTTAATTTAATCTAATTTCAGGTTATGTGTATTATCATCCAATTTTGAAAACTTTTCTTTCTGTGCATCTAATTCTAAAATGAATGGCTGAATATTATATCATTATTAAAGTGATTTAAAAATCCATTTGTTTGAGATTACTTATCATGATGACAGTAGAAAATGTAAAATCCAATCAGGTTCAAGACAACAGAGATTTTGTTTTAGCGTGTATCATAGATTTACGGATTTATGTTACTAGGACTGACTCTAAACAAACTGGTTTGTGAACGCAACCCCCACACACGCCCAGACACATCCATCCACCTTCCCACCCCCAACTAATCTAACCTCCCCTGTTGACCCTCATTTGATGACCTGGTTTGATTTTGATTTTATGGTCATCTAACCACCACCCTTTTTATTACTCCCATTTGCTACTTCCTCTACTCAAATCTCTCTCCAAGAAAGGCTACTCCCCTCCCCTATCAGGTATTTCTCACCATTCATTTTTTCTACCTACCTCCCTCAACTCTCTTCCCATCTGATTTCCTTCTCACCTTCCCAAAGATGTCTCCTATAACCAATCAAATCTTTCCCTCAACACAAAACTTACCCACCTATCTACTTCCCCATTCTATAAAACCCTTGTATGATCCTGATAATTCAATAAAAGCTGATGAAGCCGAGTTCCATATTCCAGCAAAATATACTACACATTTTTGTCGCAGTTTTGTTCTTTCATACCTTATATTTTACCTCATTCTGTCGGATTCATTCCAACTCCCTTTTCCTCATATATATATTGTTTAATGGTATATTAACAATGTTGATTATTTAATGTCAAAAAAAGTGTGAGATAAAAGTTGGTACTCAAGTTTCCTTCATTGGTGTAATTTTTCTGATGTGTTACGATTTGAGTTGCCATTTAAGGCCTGTAATCAAATGCAATTTCACAGTAGATATTGTGGCATAAACTTTGATCGTTTCTTGAAGTAGAAAGATGTAATATCAGTTTTAATCCTTGCCAATTGATCCTGTTGGTCTTTCCTTGAAGCATGTAATTTCTGGGACAATTTATCAACGCCGTTGAATACATGTTTCAGCGTTTTTGGTTGGTTAATTCAGTCAACGCTACTTAGAACAGTCTATAAATATAAGTTGTTGTCTTTCTCAAACCTTATACTCCAGGATAACTCAACAAGATGTATTTCATGGATGTAGTTTTTAGTTGATTCATAATTTTTTTATATATTTTTTTATTTTTATCAAAAAGGATAAAATATCAGCCATGTTTGTATTCTGAAACGGATACAGGATATCGTTTAATGTCGTCTCACTGAAGACCAAATTACTTAGTGCTTTTTTCTTCTTTTTCTTTTTTTTTTTTTTTTTTTTTTTTTTTGTCTGGATTGGCCTCATCTTTGGTTATTTTTGTTTTGCTTTTTCTTTGTACTTTTCTTTATTCTTATTTTCTCTTCAGATTGCATAGTTCCATACAAGACCGTAATTCTATGAATTTCATTGAACAGTTTTTCAACCATGTTAGACGAATAATGATCTATTCTTACAAATGCTTCAGATTTCTCAACTCAATCCCTCGCTTCACAACGGAGAAATCATTTTAGATTTTACTATCTATTAATAATAGAGATTCGGTCTCTATTTGTCTGTAACCGAATCTACGTTACTGCTTCCGTCACATTACTCAAAATCGTCAATACATAGAATAAAGAACAACCTTGTTTGAATTAATTTGAATTTAACAGTGAAAAACTTGAGTCTATTAGAAAGAAAATATATTTATTTGAATTTTGGGAGAAAAATTATTTTTATGTTTATTATAAAAAAAAAAGATTTCAAAAATCTGTTGACACTTTTTCAAGAAGGAGTTCGGAAAAAAAAACTTTTATAAACTTTTGGACGTAGATAAAATCTAGATATTTAAAAAAGATAATTTTACACTGAAAATATTCGTTCAATTGTTGTAGAATTATTTATGAGTGTATTCTTAAAAAAAAACTTCAAAAATATTTTTTACATCACCCGGATGGTGGTGTTTTTATTTGCGGGGGTTTGATAGTGAGTCTAATAGCAGAAAGACAAATAAGATTTATTTAGTTGATCGAACTGACTACAAAAAAGTAATCCATTAGAAAGTTCGAATGGTCATTTTATTTTTGACTAGACAACTGCAGTCATAAAATATAATCTATGTTTTTTGTTTTTTTTTTTTTTCATAAATGAGGCAGCCGTAGTGTAATAGATACAGTAGTAATAATTTGCTGAAAAATTGTCATGTTCTTTTTTTCTTTGACCTACCAACGATAATTTTAATCCAACAAAGATATGAATGGAATATATTGTATCAAAATAGCATGCTTTTACTATAAACTTACCAGAAGAAATATTTATTTTATCTTTGTTTACAAGTTCAAAGTTTTGACGTATTGCAATGAATTATATATCATTCACTTTTCTAAACATTCAATCACGTTTTATTATGAAGGTTTTGGCAATGAAATATCTTTCTAAGAAACACATGTCACATAACTAAGATTGCCTTCAATCAATCAGTCAATCAACTTCTGCCGTAAGATCGTAAAATCTCGTCTGTATTTTTGGTCTCGTGAAGCGTTAGTTTGTATTATTAGGATTATTCGGACCATTGTCCTTATCTTTATTGTTATATACACAACATTTCGGTCGATGTGTCCTTCAGACTTCTTCAGGTGTTTTTGTCCAATGTTGTGTATATAACAATAGTGATGAGGATATTAGTCTAAATCAGTCTTTTTTTATGTTGGGCCGGATAATTGAAAAAATAACGAGTGTAGGCCACATTATATTGGGTTCAATACTTGCTAGCCAGAACGAACGCTCTGGGAAAAAGAGGTAAAACAAATTAATCTTTCCATGTTATATTCATGGATGAGTGGCGTACGATGCACAAAAAAATTAAAGCGACATATTTATTTTCGAGACATTATCAAAAAACACAACATTAGCAGAAAGGTTTAGTGAAGTTTACAATGAAGAAAATTGATTTTAAATGTTTATCAGTCAATTTCATTCAATTGGTTGATTCCGTAGTCGAATCCATGAAGATTTAGTAAGCGTAACATGATATTTAAATTTACATTGTATCAGAACGTCTCGCGTTCCGTACTTTTTAACAAACAAATTCAAGTACCGTCGGTGGGTCTGATAAAATGCGTTCGCGGGTCGGACCCGGACCGTGGGACCTAGTTGGGTGACCCCAGGTCTAAATAACTCAAATAATATAAATTAAAAAACATTCAGAGAAATAGAAAACTTTAGTGTTTTGTTATTTTAAAAAAATTATTCTGTTCTTGTTTGTTATGTTTTTTGTGTTTTTTGTGTTGTATTTGTTTTTTGTGGTGGTGGCGTGTTCTTTGCTGGGATAACCTACATTTATCTTATCAGCTCCTCATATCTCTCTTTAGAATTTTAGACTCCGGAGTCAACCCTTCATTCCCCCCGAAAAAGCATCTCCGACTACAAATACGTAAGTTTAGTGAGGAAGACGTTACTAATTAAATAAACTAAACACTTCTGGTTCAAGCCATATAATTTACAAGAGTTCCGTGATCTGATTTCTTGTCTCTTCATGGATTTCCCTAGACACATAAGGTGATAAGGTGATTTTTAACTATTATATATATATATATATATATATATATATATATATATATATATATATTATATATATATATATATATATCACAACTTGTGCCCCCTGCCACAAAAAATCACTACTGCCTCGTTCGCCCGAACTACTACCATTCCTACAACCTTCCACTACCAATTGTTATTACTCCCACTTCCAATCCCTTGCTACTACTCGTTCTCCTTAAAAACGAGACACGAAACCATACCATCGTTTCCTACCTGATGATAGCAAACTGTATTGCCGAAAGCGCTAGTATCGAAACCTTTGGTGGACTGTTACACCAGTTACACAATCCCGACACCAAAAAGATGGCCCGAAAATTAGAAAGGATCAACCAAAAACTTGTCCGACAAGAATTGTCTGTACAGTTCAACAAAACTTGTATAAAAGAAAAAATGCTGCCAAAATACACGTACCTCCTACAAATAGTAGTCTTTTTTTTTGGGGGGGGGGAATTGTGTTATGGTTTTCATTCCCATCCTAACTTCTGGTAGCTATTCTAGTCAATTCCCAAAAGAGAGAATGCCCGATAGCCTATTTCCAGTGGTTTCCATTAGACCCATCAGATTGTCTTCTACATTATTTAACCATCCCCTGGTATTTGACGAACTTTCTCTCATCAGCTTGCTACCGATGCTCCCTCGACAGGACGCTATTATTTCCTATATAATCACCAGCTAAGTTACATCCGAGAAGATTACTCTGTCTGTTCGATCTTTTATTCATAAAGTGGTCAAATCCACTCTCATTTGCCAGTCGGGGGTTTGTGGAAAAATGGGACAGACATTTTCTTGTAGTGAATGGGAATTCTCTCAAGCTTTGACAAAATCGATAGATTTCTTGTTGGCGTAGAATATACTGGATGTTATGGCTGTAAGAATAACTCCCACAAACTGATCGAATTGAATGCCATTTACAAAGGAATTTGTCTGATGATAAGCATTTAATGCTTTCAAACCAGAGGTAACAAAAAGCCATTAAATGTACAGATTATAATGATAATGATAAACATAACACACACACACACACACACACACACATATATATATATATATATATATATTATATATATATATATATATATTTCAGTCTATTCTTATCTATCTAACTCAGAGTGTTCAAATCTATCCTTTTCTAGTCTAGCTAAGGGAGGGGGGCTTTATCTTATATACAGTTATTTTATTGCTATTACTTATCTGCTTCCTGATTTTGATTTTTAAAATATATATAGATGCCTTTATCATTACCATCATAAATAAAACAACCTGAATGAATAGCAGCAGCAGCAGCAATAAACCCCCCACACCATTACAACTACCACCACCATCACCACTATCATCATCATCATTATCCTGACTTCAAAGTAAAAGAATTAATCAAATATATTGATCCAATTTATATTTTTCTTTTTAGATACTTATTTGTTTTCCAGTGAAGGGGTACAGATTAAATATTGTTAAATTGAATTGAATCTTAAAAGTCTTAAAGCAGCTGTTGAGGTGATCCTCATAGGGGATCCTCTTCTTGTACACTAACGAAAAGAAGAAGTCTATCTCCCGCTCCAACTGTTTGCTAGGCTTGGTGGGGAGTCATAACAAATTTGGCCTGAGCATATGCTGTGGAAGTCAGCCCGCCGAAAATGTTGCCAAATGATGTTGCGACGTACTGTGTTCTGTTACTTTGCTCAAGTACTTTGAGTCACGGCATAAGGTATACCGGTATCAATTCAGTAACTGCAAGTACCTCTTGCTTAACGAGATACAAAGCCGATTACAATGATAAAATGACAGTTTGGAAAGTGTGTATTTACCTAACTTTTCCTCTAGGAGCAAGACGCGACACATGGTCAATTTTTAAGCAGAGTAAAGTTGTTTTGAATTGAGAATTTTCCATCTCCTCAACTGGGTGCCTTACCAAGACACCGAATCGATGGGTAACTAG
>CM042139.1:2071795-2124295 GCA_023376005.1 Doryteuthis pealeii | reverse complement strand
TTCTAGTACCCATATGATAAGAAGGATTGGGGGGTTGCCGTAAGCATAATAGGGTTGGGAAAATCATATAGGTGCTAGGGCTTGACATGACCAGCCGATTGATCGGAGGGGGGCTCTCCGACCGCCCGTCTAGCCCAAGATAGGGCCAAAGTGGAGTATTGCATGTCATGAACTGCTCATCCACCTGAGCTCTATCCTTAAACATCACGGGTCGCCACCACAGCAAACAGGTGGCCCCATTGGGGAGTCTTACCCTCTGCAGAGGTGCAGTCGGTGCATTCTAACGCCCCAGCCGACAGGGCGGGATTGATCTTGTGTTTGTTTGTTTTTCGTTTTTTTTTTTGCGTCTATTTTCTGTTTAAATAAGAGGATTGTATCTGTTCACTCTCCTTTTGTGTCAGGTTGCTCAATACACTACTTGTTTTATAGTAGGATCATAGGTGACTAAACCAGTGGTCCCACATATTTTTACGGTGATGAGGGTGGCTAGATACCCTGCTGAACGAAAAAGAAGACCTTTAAAAGGATGGAAGAAGCTCTTTGCTCAACGGCAATTTAACATTATTTCAAAAGTCCAACCTTTCCTCTTCGCAGTAGGGCCGTGTAAACTTGATAGTGTCGGGGGCCATGGAGTCGGGAAATTAAGTTCCTGGTAGGGTCACCCAAGGCGGACGGGTCAGGCACACGGTAGTATTAGGGCCGCAATCCGACCATGGGGAATCTGGCGAAAATCTTTTTTTAAATTATTTCTTAAGAATTAAAGAAATTAATTAATCGTAACAAGTGTGGTGATCAGCAGGATGTGTTCGGCGAAAAGATCATTTTGACTAAATCTTCAGGATTATCAGAATCCTTCCAAATTCTAGCCGTGCCAGTACTAATGTTTGGTTGTACCAGTTGGACTGCTTTGGAAAAAAGGCTAGATAGGAACGACACAAGAATACTGTGTTCAGGTTTGAACAAGTCCCGGAAGTAGCACGCAACAACGTTTATTTACCTCTCATCACATGAACAATCCAAGAAAGACAAGTAAGACATACTGGGCACTGATGGTGAAGTAAGGATAAACTCATAAGTGACATGTTGTCACACAAGTAAAAACTTACATTAAAAGCTCAGTACGGATACTGGGTGCCGTATAGAGAACTTACCAAGCGGTGGGTTGGCGAGTGAGAGTAAAATCAATCACAGCTTGATGATGAAGACATTTCCTAGTCAAGAATAGGGCTGTTATATGTATACCCCCCACCCCCGTCAAACATGCACTCCTTACAATGAAAGTGGGTTGGTTTGTGCTGTTGTTTATGGCGTATCAACCCCTCTCGCGTCATTTAATTTTGTTATCAGGTTGTTTAAAGTACCTGCCTTTGCTTAAATGGTCACCCATGCAACTATTGAACAAGCTCATCACTGCTTAACTTTGTTGATCTAGCGGGAACCGGTGTTATCAACGTGACTTGACCAATAAGCAATAAAATTCGGGAAAGCAAAGATAAATACAAAATTAAAGAATTATCCAATTGGACACATAGCCTAGTGGATAAAGGCGTTGGTATAGACCGTTCTAAGTGACAGTTATCTCTAGAAATATATGAAGAATGCCGGAGAGTACATCAGCCGAAACGTTGTACTGATAACAATAAAGATGAGGACAATAGTCAGAATAATACAAATAATACAAAATAATTAAATTCTAAATTTTGCCAAAGAGAAAATTGAGAGAAATAGATGAAAGAAAGGAAGAAAAATGATCGGCAAATTATTAGCTGAAAGAAAGAAAGAAAGAAAAGAAAGAATAGAAAGAAAGAAAAAAAGAAAGAAAGAAAAAAAAGAAAAAAGAGAAAGAAAGAAAAGAAAGAAAAAAGAGAAGAAAGAAAGAAAAAGAAGAAAGAAAAGAAAAGAAAGAAAAAGGAAAGAAGAAAGAAAGAAAGAAAGAACGAAAGAAAGAAAAATTATCGGCAAATTATTAGCAGAAAGAAAAAAGAAAAAAGAAGGAAAAAAGAAAGAAAGAAAGAAAGAAAAAAAGAAAGAAAGAAAGAAAGAAAAAAGAAATAAAGAAATATAGTTATAGTGACAAGTGTTACAAAGAATCTCCCACAAAATTGATGTTAGTTGGTTCTGAAAGAAAGAAAGTGATATGTGTGGTTCCCTAGGTTACAAAGAAGCTACCATCCAAGTAATGTTGGCTGGTTTTGTTCACCATCCAACTGAGTGAAGCCCGTGATAAATGAAGGTCTCTTCGTAGTAAAAGGGTTGAACACAACAATCATGAATTAATCAAAGTGATTCAAGGATTATAAAGCCCTAATTACACGACGCCATCTTGGACAATCTACTCATAAATCTTTTTTCAGTCATGGATCAATAGAAGATTTACCGTAAATTCCCAGGATATCACCGTCGCTTATTTATCGGTCTAGACTTGACGCGTCTTCCCATCATTACACACAGACAACAATAAAACTGGATGAAAAATAGACAATACACCAGGGATATGCGTTACACACACACACACGGAACTACAACTGAAAAATACTTGTTTGATTACATACAAACAAATTTGGTTAAGAATAATAGAATCCTTTTTCATCTTTTTTTGGAATATTTTGCTTTCAAGTTTTTTTAATCAATTTTTTAATAATATCATCAAGGCGTTAATCAGTTGTCCAAAAGGATTATTATTATTATTCACTCCATTTGAATTTTCACATCAGCGTTAGCTAATGGTCTTTCACTGGAGTCTGAGTGACAGCAAGTCTCCTCAGGTCTCCAGGACTCTTCTGAGTATTCTGGCAGATTGCAGCAGTGCAGTGTTCTGAATGGTTTCAATCCTTCCTCTGATTTCCAGAATTTCCAAACCCTTTTCCAATCCTTTTCGGACTGTTTCAAGTGCACCAACTACAATTAGTATAACTTTCACTTTCATATTCCATAACTTTTTCAGTTCTCTGGCAAGGTCCAGGTATTTGTCTATTTTTTCATTTTCCTTCAGCTTCACCCTGTGATCTGCTAAAACTGCAAAATCCACCAGTTGACAAGTTCTTTCTTTTTTGTTAATCAGCACTAAGTCTAGTCTTCTTGCTGGGATAAGGTGATCCGTTTTTATTTCAAAATCCCAGAGAATTTTATGCGTTTCGTTCTCAAGAATAGATTCTGGTTTATGGATATACCATCTTGTTGTATGGTAAAAATTTATTATTATTATTATTAGTAGTAGTAGTAGTAGTAGTAGTAGTAGTATTGGTAAACCAAGTACGTTTAGTTCTTTTCTGAACCATTATCAAGGTTGTTTATATTTGTCTAAACTATTTAAACAATATTCTAAAATGTTTAAAAAATAAAACAAAATTGAAAAGAAATATATATATAACGCTCTTCTAAGGAATGGAGCACTTTGTGACGGCCTTTACACGCAAAGCGATGTGTGTATTAAAACAGTTAAAATCCCCTTCCCATTCTGTAAGTGAAGACAGCCTAATGGTTACGGTGCCGGACTGACACCCAACCGATCGGATTTCAATTCCGGCTGTAGGTAGCTTACAAAATGTCTAGCCACACTGAGGAGACTTGATAAGTCGAAACACGTGTCTGTGGATGACCCTATATATATATATATATATATATATATACTTTGGTGTGGTACCAAGTTTCTTGGTACAAGGTGATTCTAGGCTGGTCCTATTCTCTACCAGTAATTTGTTGTAGAGTTCAGGTTCCGTATGAGAGCTCAATATTCATATCAAAGTTATTTGTGAATAAAAAGGCCTTAAAAAAGGTCTTTTTATTCACAAATATATATATATATATATATATATATATATATATATATATGGGTATATTTGGGCAGCTCCGGGTTTTAAATCTCTGCACTTGTACCTCAAATCGAATCTTTTATTCTATTCGACTCTAAAAAGGAAATCATCATCATCATCATCATCCCGGATATCCTTGACAATTTCTTACCTGTTGTTCCTATTCTTCAAGATGGCCTCTATGCAGCATCCAATATCGGTACTGAACTCGTAAATGTAAATCTTTGCTGGACGGCCCACACTGGCGTGGCCATGTGCTAGTTTCCATAGGAGAAAGTCATTTATGAGTTCGTCCTTGCTTCTCCTGCATTACCCAGCTTGTATTGATAGTATCACTCGGATACTTTATATGATAGGAAGCAAGGAGGCGTGCAGTGACTTTCTTGCAGAGTGTCGTTTCCAAAATGTGTTTATTATTGTGCTCAGCATTCTTGTTTAGCTCCCATCCAGCTTATAACTCGTTAGGGGCCAGGTGGTGCAGCCGTATGGTAGCACTAATACAACTGTGGCTTGGAATAATTTTTGCTTTAACTTGTCAGTGAGGTCGGATTTCCATATGACTGATAATCTGTCTATTGCCGACCACCTCTTCCCCATACGTGCATTAACATCGCTTTCTGTGGCTGAGATATAACTACCTAGGTACGTGAATTGTTCCACAGATGCTAGAGGGTTAACGCCGAGTGTAGAATAGCTGACTTCATTTTTAAACACACGAACTCAGTTTTATCAGAGTTCATATAGAGGCTAATGTTACGTGCTGATTTTTCCAGAATATGTAGCAGAGCTTCGGCTTGTACAGGTGTATTTGCAAAAAGTGGCAGATCATCTGTTTAATCAGCATCTGTAACAGTTTGTGTGGAATATCGTCTGCTTCCTGCCTTTTTGTGTGTGAGGTCTTTTTTATACTATCTAATGATAGTACGTAGTCTAGGCATATGAAAATATATAAGGTGTTATGGTATCGCCTTGTAGGACTTCAGCAACAATGTCAAAGAAATCTGTGTCACCATCAGGTGAGCGTACAGTTGCCTTGGTGCGTTTATAGACCATCATCTTTTAGGTAACTGTTTCTTTAGGGAGGCCATATGCTAGTATTATTTGCTCCATTTTTCTCTCGGAGTATGGAGTCAAATAAGTGCCAACAGTTACCATATTTTTATGTTGCCAGAATTGGTAGAGAAAACATTAAGATTTTGAGAAGTAAAGAATCTTTTCCAACTGAGAGTGATCTGATCTTTAAGCAACGTGTTGAAAATTCACACTTTTCTACATCAAATAATTTACTTTATTTTAAAAAGGAAATACTGGATTTCAATTGAATCCCAAATTCAACAACGATTTTTTAAAAATTATTCTTTTTTTACTCTTATTTTACTGTTGTTTGTCTTTTTTCTAATTCAAAAAATTATTCCTTTAAACTTACTAGTACAAAATAAAAAAAAACACCCTCCGGGTGATGTAATAGATTTTCGAAACATATTGCCTGAGGGGTGGGAGTAAAAAATTCAATGTCAGCGAGTTTGTACCCTAAGTAAGTAAAATCATCAAATTCATTAAAGGATTAAAAAATAAAACAATTTGAAATGTAAACTTTAAATATGTATTAAAATAAAATAAACTATATATAGATATATAATATCAGTCATGTATTTATTAAAACTTGTTTTAAAAAACAATGAGGACTGTCTAATGCTGCATGTTCAAATTTTGAGTGTATTTATTCTATGTTATGACGATTTTGGGTAATGTGACGTAAGCAGTGACGTAATTTTTGTTACATACAAAAACCGGAAGCGAATCTCCATTATTAATAGATATGATAATATCTAAATGACAAGTGATCATTTATGACGTCTCAAATGAAATAGATTCGTTTCGGATGTTTTCTTTGAAAAATCGGTTATCGAGTTATAATATTCTGATGATGGCAATAGCCAGAAAACCTAAGGTAAATGTTTTCAAAAACCTCTGCATAAACACATATTTAATAATAATTAATATATATGTGGGGGGTTTCTATGTGTGTGTGTGTGTGTGTGTGTGTGATGTACATTTAACGTGTATTAAATCGTTTTTGTAGTAGTAAATCTATGCCGTCGTAATTGTTCCTTTGAATCTTGCTACCTATCATTCTCTCTGCTTCATTGTTCCCCGTAAATTACCCCGGAAATCACATTGGGGACCCTTTAATTTAGTTTAATTCAAATACAATAGATTATTTGAATATTATATTGGATCTTGTACACTTGTCGCTACTTTAAAAGTTATTGACTCTTTGTATACGTTTTCTTTTCTTTTAATATTTTCTTTATTTTTTGTTTTTACAATTATGGTTTGCGGTATGTTCTTTTTATAGTGTTTATTATACAGAATGTATCTATTGTCAGCGAATATTTTTCTAATGTTATTTGAAAAAAAGTAACGGTTGTCCTTGCTTTTTATATTGATTGATGTGAATTTTCTTAACGTAGGATTGATGGATAATTATTCTGCCTGAAGCCGTTTGCACTGTATTTTAAAGGAAACATTATGACGACATTTTGATATCTCACGATGGGAAAAGGAAATGTTTGTCCTTAGCCACACCTAATCACGTGGTTTCCTACGTTAATCTAAACCTCCGTCTGATTCTTGTTTCGCGAATTAAAGTTTAATAGAGTATTTTTTTTCTGATTGTGAATTCCGTAGCTGCTTTAAGAATTTTGACATTTTATTGTCTTTATTAAGGGAATCGAATGCTTTCTTATTGAAATGTATGTATGTATATGTATATGTATATGTATATGTATATATGTATATGTATTTTAAAGTATTTCACTTGAGAAGGATGATGCGTAGGAAAAACCAATTTTCTTTTCCTGAAACCCGGACTGCATATATTCAAGGATTAAATCAGGTGAGGATAGACGAGCAGCAGCGCAGAAGATCAGGCCTAGTGTTAATGAATAAAAAAAACGAACATGACACCTAATGGATTTTTGCCCTTCCGACAAACTACTGAGTCAAAATGAAAGAAAACGAAAATCTGTTGGACATGAGGGTGGAGGTGATAGCAATTGAAGTTGGGACCCTTGGAAATGTCTCCAAAGTGTTTGAAAAAAGACGATTGGGGGAATTGGAAATCAGAGGAATCGAGCCCATCCAGATAACAGTATTGTTAAGATTGGCCAGAATACTCAGAAGAATCTTGGAGACCTGAGGAGACTTGTTGTCATTCAGACTCCAGTGAAAAGACCACCAGTTTGAAATATTCGCAAGGAGGGATATCAATAATAATAATAATAATAATAATAATAATAATAATAATAATAATAATAATAATACCCAGTGAGGTGGTAGCCGAGAGACGACCCAGTGAGGTGGTAGCCGAGAGAAAACCCAGTGAGGTGGTAGCCGAGAGACGACCCAGTGAGGTGGTAGCCGAGAGACGACCCAGTGAGGTGGTAGCCGAGAGACAAAGAAAAGTGTGGACTAGAGAAAATAACACACAAGTACTCATTGTTATTTTAAAGCAACCCAACACAGAGAGGTTATAGAAAAAGAATGCTTCAGATTTGGAATGACAACAAGAATTTCAGCACAACCAGCCAAAGACTGGCAGACCAGGCAAGAATGATCCTGAATAAAAAATTATTCTCTGATCTCGAGATAATAGAAATATGTGGACAGGAAAATCAAGAAATACAAACCGAACAAGAATCAACCAAACAAAATGAACATGCTAGCAACCAAAACCGTATACAACCTACCTTACAACACAGGAAACTAACACCAGAACAGAAAATGGATATAGAACTTATACAACAATCATGAATGAGAACAAAAGTACATTACCATCCCTAAGAAACAATAGAGTGGAAAAAAGTCAAGAAAGAAACGGAAAAAATAAACAAAATATTAGCGAAACATCCCAACAAACAATATTACTGAACTCAACAACCTTATTTATGCAGGAGCAAAACTAGTCTGTGATAGAATTGACGCACCCCTTCGAAACACTACACAAACAAAGAACCAAACAGAAACACAAAAGCTGGATGGGAGTTCAGATTGGAAGAACAAATAAAAAAAACTACGACAAAAAACAAATACGTTAATAAAAACACAAATACACATGTAGCTAAAAAGGTTAAAAGACAACAGCAAATTAAGTTGGAAGAAGTAAAACAAAAGATATCGGCTATAGAAGGAAGACTCAAAAGATATCGAGAGAGAACTAAACAGTACAAACAAAATAGGACCTTCCAAAACAATGAAAAGAGATTTTATGAACAAATTGATGGAGCAAAAACAAACATTAGTGAACACCCAAATGCAACAGAAGCAGAAAAGTTCTCGAGTGATATATGGATGAGGAAAGAACATAATAAGCAGTCAAAGTGGATAAGTGATATTAAGAATGAACTGATGGAAAATTGAGGAAGGACCTGTTGCCAGTGTTCATGTAATTACGCTTAAATCAGTACTCAAGAAAGTAGCAAATTGGAAAACACCAGGCCATGATGGCATACATGGGATTCTGGTTCAAAAAATTTACGACTATCCACAAAAGAATGGCCCAGCAACTGAACAGATGCCTACAAGAAACGGAAATACCCGAATGGATGACAAAAGGAATAACTACACTAATCCAGAAAGACCCACAAAAAGGAAATGTCCCCAGCAATTATAGACCAATAACTTGTC
Source organism: Doryteuthis pealeii (assembly GCA_023376005.1). NCBI lineage: Eukaryota > Metazoa > Mollusca > Cephalopoda > Myopsida > Loliginidae > Doryteuthis > Doryteuthis pealeii. The sequence goes on along the minus strand of CM042139.1, from coordinate 2,115,794 downwards.
TACCCATGATGTGGAAAATTCTAACTGCTGTTGTAAGAGAAGAAGTATACTTTTCAACTCTGGCGGAAACTTCTCCCAGAAGAACAGAAAGGATGTCGCAAGGGAAAAAAGAGGAACCCACGACTTACTCTATATAGACCAATACATTCTTAAAGAAGTAAAAAATAAACGGAAAATATTGCAATGGCCTGGATCGATTACAGAAAAGCCTTGACATGGTCCACATACCTGGATTTTAGAATGCCTACAAATGTATAAAATTTCCAACAACACTTAAAAAAGCCATGGAAACTGGCGAGTTCAATTAAAAGCTGGAAAACAATCCTTGGCAGAAGTAAAAATCCAAAGAGGTATCTTCCAAGGAGACTCGTTATCACCACTACTCTTTATTATTGCAATGATGACGCTAAACCATATACTGAAAAATGTACCGGGGGATACAAATTTAGTAATTCACAAGAAAAGATCAACCACCTTATGTACATGGATGACATTAAAATTTTTTGCAAAAAATGAAAAAGAATTGGAGAGCCTAGTACAAACTATTAGGATATATAGCCAGGATATAGGGATGGAATTTGGAATCGAAAAATGTGCTATGCTTGTAATAAAAAGGGGTGAAAGAAAACTATTAAATGGAATACAACTACCAAATCAGGAAACTATAAAATCTCTTGATGAAAATGAAAGCTACAAATACTTAGGAATTTTGGAAGCGGACAATATCATGCAAGCAGAAATGAAAGGAAAAGTTAAAAAGGAATATCTCAGGAGAACTAGAAAACTTCTAGAAACGAAACTTAACAGCGGAAATCTGATCAAAGGAATTAATACCTGGGCTGTCCCCATTATAAGATACTCAGGACCATTCTTAAAATGGACAAAGAAGAACTCGGACAGATAGACCAAAGGACGAGAAATTAATGACCATGCACAAGGCTCTCCACCCTAGAGATGATAGAGATAGATTGTATGTGTCAAGAAAGGAAGGGGGAAGATATTGCCAACATAGAGGAATGCGTAGAAACCACAATCCAACAACTTGAAGATTACACAAGGAAGAGCAAAGACAAATTACTTATGGCGACCAACAATAGTAGAAACGGCAGATGGACAAACAGAAAAACGACAAAGACTAGAAAACAAAAATGGGAAGAAAAACAATTATATGGCGCTTCAAACGACAAATAGATGAGGTTGCACATGGAAAGACTTGGACATGGTTAAGAAAGGGAAACTCAAAAGAGAAACAGAATCACTTATAATTGCTGCACAAAATAATGCCATAAGGACAAACTACATCGAAGCGAAAATTGATAAGACCCAAACAAATAGTAAATGTAGACTTTGCGGTAATAGAGATGAGACTGTTAACCATATACTCTGCGAATGTAGCAAACTAGCACAACGAGAATACAAAACTAGACACGACTGGTTGGGAAGGTGATCCACTGGGAATTATGCAAGAAATTAAATTTTGACCACACAACAAAATGGTATATGCATAAACCAGAATCTGTTCTTGAGAACGAAACGCACGCACAAAATTCTCTGGGACTTTGAAATAAAAACGGATCACCTTATCCCAGCAAGAAGACCAGACCTAGTGTTGATTAACAAAAAAGAAAGAACTTGTCAACTGGTGGATTTTGCAGTGCCAGCGGATCACAGGGTGAAGTTAAAGGAAAATGAAAAAAATTGACAAATATCTGACCTTGCCAGAGAACTGAAAAAGTTATGGAATATGAAAGTGAAAGTTATACCAATTGTAGTTGGTGCACTTGGAACAGTCCCAAAAGGATTAGAAAAGGGTTTGAAAGTTTGGATATCAGAGGAAGGATTGAAACCATTCAGAACACTGCACTGCTGCAATCTGCCAGAATACTCAGAAGAGTCCTGGAGACCTGAGGAGACTTGCTGTCACTCAGACTCCAGTGAAAGACCATCAGCTAACACTGATGTGAAAACTCAAATAATAATAATAATAATAATAATAATAATAATAATATAGAAGAAGAAGAAGAAGAAGAAGAAGAAGAAGAAGAAGAAGAAGAAGAAATGGTCTTAATGTGAAAATTATTTGTATTGGGATATTTGATATTATATAAATGCATACAATAATTTCTTAAGTAACAACTACATAAAGAATGTAAATATAAATGTACAATAAACGCAGTTACTAATCTTTAAGCTTAAGATAACCTAAACAGGTTGGTGTGCTGCTAACTGTTGGAATTTTTTGTTATAAGGCGTGTGCCAAATGGTCACTTCTACTTCTATAGAGTCGCCGACTACCATGTGACCAGCCTTGTTGTCCAATCACTGGCAGTGCTCTGCTGCTGATGTTGTTATTTATACTGGCTGATTCTAATCTTAGCTCACTACTACTGGGATCTTCTTGGACGATGGACCTAAAGGATTCTATACCACAGGACTTATTCACTTACCAAAGGATTCTCTATCACGGGACTTATTCACTTACCAAAGGATTCTCTATCACGGGACTTATTCACTCACCAAAGGATTCTATAGCTCCGGACTTACTTACTTATTTACTTTGAGTTATTTCGAACTGGCCAAGGATGGCGGCCAGATACTTAACAGGTTATGGGGATTATGGGCCCAGCACGCTTCCACTGTTAATTCCCCAATCAATTAATTGTCAGATTCTGCGTCTGATTTTTTTAAAAATCTGTAATAAACAGATCTCTATTTCCTTGGAAGATGAAATTGTAAGAAATTGTTTCACTTCATTTCTTCATTATCATATCAATATGTCTGCCGATGGAAGTTAATTTCGACTGTAGTAGTATGTTTTTTTAAAATGTATTTTGTGTTTACCTTTGGACTATGATCATCCGCTGCCCACCATAATTGGTTACAAAATGAACTGCAATGTTAGGAACTGACTTTTAAGACGGAATGGCAAAGTCTTCATCTAGGAACAACTTGTAATGGCGAGCGATCCACAACCATGTCCAAATTCTGAAGTATCATATTCCCAAAACCTGAAGCAGAATAAACCAGAATAAATTGTCATCAATACAGACGCCCATATATGTGATCAATGCTGTTTTATGGGAGCTGCACAAGAATGCTGCGTGCAGTCTTGAACAAGACATGGAAGCAGCATCCCACAAGGAAACAGTTGTACGGTCACTTGCCCCCCATCTCACAAACTATCCGAGTGAAACGGACAAGACATGCAGGACACTGCTGGAGAAACAAGGATGAACTCATAAACGACGTTTTCCTGTGGAATTCAACACATGGACATGCAAGTGTGAGGCGCCCAGCAAGACCTACATTGACCAGCTATGTGAGGATGCTGGTTGCTTCACAGAGGAGTTCCCAGGTGCAATGAATGATAGGAAAGGTTGGCGAAAGATTGTCATGGATACCCGTGCTGTATGCGGGACATGATGATGATGATAATGCAAAAATATTGCAATGATCTGAGAAAGATATTTCCAAGCAATATATAAACATTACCATTCTTTTTCACTTGAACTATTCCAGCTATTAGTTACATAGTACTTATACTGTTCTTCCCTAAGAATGGTATTTGGTATTAAGTATCCCACGAGGGCTGATATGCCATTAAACAAAGAAAATAATTAAACCTAAACCAGCCATTCTTAACAGATCTAGCTTTTCGATTTTTTTCAGAACAATGCCATTTTTTTCCTCTGAACTCTACGAGTTATAATCCTAACTATTGGTTAACTAGTACTAGTACTGTTCTTCCCTCGGGATGGTTTTAGTATTAAATAACCCACGAAGATTGATATATCATTAAACAAAGAAACCAAACCAGCCATACTTAAACTATCTACTCTGCGATATTTTCCCTACAAAACACCATTCATGTTTATTTGAACTATAAGAAATATAATAAATGGGTCACAGCCATTTAATCAAGGCATCGATTCCTCTTTCTTTATTCCCTCAAGGCGTGGCCTTATTTTTTTTATTTTAAATTATAACCTAAATGTGACTTTTCTTTCATTCCTTCCCAAAGTTTCATATTTCAGAAAGTAAAAAAAAAACACGTTTTGTTTATGACCTAGAAACCCAGCCAAGGTATAAATTGAAGAAGACAATATTCATCAATAACATTCCATGCAAATTAATATTCATTTCGTTTCTAAGTTTTTTGAAATTATAATTTTCCCAACTGTCCAGGTAGATTTTTTCGAACTGCGTGTCCAACTCAGCAACAAAGACTTCCTACTATTTCAATCAAATATTTCACTGAGCGCCGCAGCGGGTTTTCTTTTCAAAAGTTACAACTAATTTTAATTAAAGACGACACATCAAATGATGAATTATTAGGATTTGTTAAAAGAGTTATATTTAGACAATATATATATATATATATATATATAATCCAAAAGTCCAGAGAAGAAATCTTCCTTGCGACATAGGAGGGTTTTTTTTAAAGACCTGTCGCAGTTTGCAGAGATCAATGTGTGCTCTTATTGTTAGAGTAACAGAGCAAATTTATAAGTAAAAATATAACAAAAGACTTAGAGATTTTACATTATAGTTTATTTCAGGGAGCTTAGACAAAGTGTCTAACTCTCCCAAATCATCATCTGATGATTTGGGAGAGTTAGACACTTTGTCTAAACTCCCTGAAATAGACTATAAGCAAAATCTCTAAGTCTTTTGCTATGAACAAGAAATGAACAATAAATGCAACGTTAATGTTTTCAGAATACAAGGTGTGTCATAAAAGTATTGAGACTGAAGCAGTATTCCCCAAGACGGAAATGAACGATGAATGGAACGTTAATTTTTATCAGAAACAAGGTGTGTCATAAAAGTATCGAGATTCAAGCTGTATTTACCAAGATAGAAATGAACAATTAATGGAACATTAACGTTTTCATAATACAAGGTGTGTCAGAAAGTACCCTCAATCTTGATACTTTTTGACACACCTTGTATATATATATATATATATATATATATGATATGATATTTCATGAGAGAATTCATTTTACATATATACATCATCATCAACATCATCATCATCATCAACTTGTTCGGATTCACTTTCCTTTCTCACCATCCGTCCCTATCCACCTTCGTTACTGGTAGGTCCTCCAGATAGCACCATTTGTCCACACAGAGATGGTATTTTGCTGATCGGGTAACACTGGTGTGTTTGTGGGTAGAAGTCCAAATGAGAACGTAAATCATGAGTTCATCTCTGCGTCTCCATCATTATCTGTCATCTATGGTTCGTCTTACTTGGATTTTCTGTAAGATGGAAGTTAAAAAGCAGTACAGCTTATATATAATATATATATATATATATATATATATATATATATATATATATATATATGGTACCCAAGTAAATCTTTTTAGTACTTTTATTGCCATTAAGTTCGTTAGCATAACATTCTACTTTATATATTACAGATTCGTTTTTGTAGGGAATTCTCAAATATATTAAAAAAGAATTTCCCTGTTCCAATATATGTAAGATATTCAATAAAAAATACTGTTAAACAAAGTAAAAGTAAAGTTGTCGGGGTGATCTAATATCGATATCATCCAGACAGCGAGGGAGTTTATCCCTTTTCACTATCGCAAGGAGATTATTTTTGGCGTCTTAGGTGGAGCGCCACACCTACCATTAGCTTCTCACTTTACCGCACAGATCCCTGTACTACTCTACCGTCTGATACCTAATATGAGCTGCTTAAATAATAAAAGCAATTATAAAAAACTCAATAAAATACAGAATACTGAAGATGTAACTGTATTAATAAGACTGCATGCCCCCTAAAAGGTAAATGTCAATAATAAATTTGTTATTATTGGTAAACCAAGTACTTTCGGTTCCTTTCCGAACCATTATCCAGGCTGTTTATATTTGTCTAAACTATCATTATAAAAACTGTTTATTATTTTTATACTCTATTGTTTTGTTTTTATCGCTAAATATATATATATATATATATATATATATATATATATATATATATATAACTATAGCCTGGGATAGTCACCGCTTCAACTTTCACTGGAATTGCAGTAGTATTAGGAGAGTGCTCGATGTAAAGAATAGAGCTATTATATAATATAAAAAATGAATATTTATAAAGGTATTACATATCTATTTATTTGATGGCAATAGAACAGTCACAACCTTAGGTTTCATACATGCAAAAATCGCATGCATTCATCAGGGGACGTTGATACGAATACAAGGAAAATCGAAAAAAATCTAAAAATTCAAAATGTTTTCGTAAAACAAGGTGAATGTGTGTGAAACCCACCGATTTGTATACACATCCTTTGTACTGTCCATAAACACACATACACATCCCCAAATACACTAAATACATACGCATATCACTTCATCCAATCATAAGCAACCTATGCCCGTAAAAAACCTTTTGAATCTTTCCTTGTATTATATTATATTATATTATATTATACTAGCAAATATATGCACCCTCCGGGTGCAAGTATTTAAGTTTTAATGTAATAAAATATTGTATTAAATCAGAAAGGCTAATGAAACTAAATAAGAATGCAGATAAAAAGATATGAAACAGAGGGAGTATAATAAAAAATAGAATAACTGAAACTTACTCTTCCATCACTCTCGTCTTTCATTGTTATTTTTCTAATTTAAGTATTTAGTTAAAAGAGGAAGTAAATAATAAAATGACAGTTATTTCATCTTGTTAATGGATCTCATTAAGATTCATTGAAGAGATTTTTGCTTATATTCATTAAAATAAAACCAAACAGTTAGAAATCAATAATACTAAGCACATATTTATTAAATTCGATTTTTTAATATTAATATGCAAATTAGCCTTCCCGTTCACACTGTAAACCACTATTTTGTTGTATATATAAATATAATAGCATGTTGTCAGTATGTAGGCATGGTTAACAGTATTAATAATGTAAAATAATTTTATTAATAATAGAGGTTTAAATAAAAATAAAATCATAGAGAATGTGATGTCAATAACTAAGGGAATTGTGATTTGAATAGTAATATAGTTTCGGTTACAGACAGAAAAACACACAATCTCCATTATAATAAGATATATATATCTATTATTATACTAAAGCTGAGTTTATCAACCTTCTCCAGCTAAAGGATTTTTTTCTATTTATGTTATGGACACAATATTTATACTTAGATATTCCTTGGTGTTAGCACTACAAAGTGTTTGAAAAAAAATCAGTTTAATTGGTTTTAATTAGGCGTAATTAGCAATTAAGTCAACGACCGACCAATCCCTGTTTAACAGACTAGCTATTTCTCTTCCCATCTCTCTTTGTCAGTTAAGTTAACTCTCCTCCCACTCTCTATTTGTCGGTTAGGGAGAGTGAAAAAAAAGAGTAAAAAATCCAGCAGCCAGAGTTCACCCACACACACCCTAACCCCCGTAGATTCGCCCACTTCCCTTTCTCCAGGCGAATCTTATTCAAATGAGCAAACGTTTTGGTTTGTTTTAATAAAACAAAACAAAAGTATATTTTTACGGCATGATTTCAATTTTAGTTGAGCGTAAATTTTACGAAATTGAAATCATGCTTTAAAATAGATTTTTTTAAATTACTTTAATTATTAATTCATAGAGTATTAAACTTACTTTAAAAAATATTTCATGTTGGGTAAAAAAAATAGTTATATATTTAAATATTATGGAACTCAAATGAGCAAACATTGACTACTCCGACTGTTTAAGTGAAAGTTTTCTTCGGGCTTAAAAATTTGTTTTAGTTAAAACTAAAACAAACTAGACTGACTTCTTATTTAGGTCGGTAAAATTAAAACGGAAAGTTTTTTGCTGGTACCAAATGACAGCTTAACTGTAGTCTATGAATTAACATTTTGCGAATTTGGTTACGGTTTTAGGGGATTAAGGTTGTTTTTAATTACGTATTGCTTAAAAAAATAAACAACAAAAAACACAAAAACTAAGGGGGTTTAGGGTTAGGGTTGGGTTTTCAGTGGAAAATACCCTAAGTTGGTTCTTTTTTTTTTTTTAAGTGATACCGCTTCGGATGCAGGAATCCATGTAGGAACTCCGCAAAGATTACCATTATTTGTATTATTCAGACTATTGTCCTCGTCTTAATTGTTATCTGTACAAAGTTTCGGCTGATGTCCCTCCGGCTTTCTTCAGGTATTTCTTGTCGGACTCGGGAACCTTCTTGTAATTGGGAGCCATCACGGAACTTTGAACCCAACCCTTTATTAGGTCCACGGGGGTATCCTGTTCTCATTCCACTAACCATAGCCGGGGTACAGGTGTTAAGCTGTGTTCATTATTATTACTAGCAAATATATGCACCCTCCGGGTGCAAGTATTTAAATTTTAATATAATAAAATATCATGTTAAATTAGAAAGGCTAATGAAACTGAATACGAATTCAGAAAAAATATTTGGAACAGAGGGGGTATAATCGGAAAATAGAACAACTTGAAACTAACTGTTCACCATTTTCCCTTACTCCCGTCTTTCAGTGTTAAATTTCCCTAATTTAACTATTTAGTTAAAATAGGAAGAAAAGAAAAATTACAGTTATTTCTTTATGTTAATAGATTTCTGTTAAGATTTATCCCGAGATTTTTGCTCATATTTATTAAGATAAACCAAACAATTAAAAATCAATAATACTAAGCATATATTTATTAAAATCAATTTTTTTAAGATTAATATGCAAATTAGCCTTCCATTCGCACTGTAAACCGCTATTTCGTTGGTAATTGCATGTTATTAGTATGTAGATATTGTTAAGTCTTAATGATGTAAAACAATTTACTAATAATTGAGGTTAGATAAAAATAAAATCATGGTGAATGTGTGAATAACCATATAGTTTCGGTTACAGACAGACAAACCCACAATCTCCATTATAATAAGATATGTTACTGCTGTCCCTGACCAGGATTGAACCTGCAGTCTAGACATAACTGGCATTCAGAACTGTCTTAATCTAACTCCTTTATCTACTAGGATATGTGTTCAATTGGACAATCCAGTGTGAATTTTTTCAATTGCAAAAGTTACAATTTATTTTGTAAAAACGGATTTTAAGTAGCCTCTTGGCAGGCATCTTGATCAAAATGGACGAAAAAAAAGTTTTAAAATATCAAAAATAAATTATATGTGTAATATTATTTTGCTTTTTTACTGATGCTCATTATGTTACTACTTTTCGACTTAGACACAAATTTGACTTAAATAATCAATTTAATAAATTTTAGTTCGTTTTTAAAAATGAAAAGCAGATGATATTTTGGCAGATCCTACTCTTTTCCCTAATCATCTAGTGAGAGCTTAATGGGTGACCCAACGGGTCACGTTTTGTCTAGTATATATATATATATATATATATATATATATATATATATATATATTCCCCAACGAATTTTTATATATATTTTTTTCAATTTTCCTTGTATTATATATATATATATATATATATATATATATATATTATATATATATATATGAATTCCCAACGATTTTTACATTCAAAATAAAATTTCACTCTGATGAAGGTCAAATCTTCTCTGTGTGCGGAATATTTTCACACAGATGAACTGACCGAAACACATGTGTAAGTGATATTGATGAAATTCATCTTTTATTATCCATTCTATTCTTTCTTTTCTTTATTCATTCTTCCTCATATATATATACATATATATATATATACACATATATATATTACATAATATATGCGTGTGTGTGTGTATGTAAGTGTGTGTGTGTGTGTGTGTGTGTGTGTGTGTGTGTGTGTGTGTGTGTGTGTGTCGTATTATGTGATTAAAATCTTGTGAAGCTGACTTATATATGTTTGTCCACACTTTAAGTTCTCGTGATCAGTTTATCCTGGTTCTGATCTCCGAATAAAGTTGGTCACAAGATTCGAAAATTCCATTTGAAGTTCATTTCGGTTTATCGATCAAGAGATTCGAGTGATGCTCTCTTAACCGGACACTTTGCCACAAAGAGCTTCATCAATATAAGAGTCATTGGGTCCATTTCATTCTTAAGAGAAGCACATAGAAAGAAATTGTTGTTCTCTCGATAACACACCCAATCTCTCTCTCCTCCACACAAAACGAAAAGTAACTGAAAATATACCGGGATGATAAAGTCGTTTCTGGTGACAGGTCAGTTGAGATGACCTTACTGATATTATTCGGTTTCAGTTCTAAAGAAAGTGATGTTACTAAGTCATAGATTAATGACTGATTAGGTAATATAACAACAGGATTAAATCTAAGTTTCCTTTTGTTGTGCTTGTCATCAGGTCGTCTCATCTAAACAACTAAACTGATCTTTGGCTTTTACGCTTCTTTTAATTTTCCAAACAGATAAGAGAAAAATGGCGCCAAAATATCAAAAGAAATTCATTTACCACAATGACTTACTCTTTATTCTGATAAACATTTGATTCGTTAAATGTTAACCGCTTAACGAAATTCGATCCCTCTTTTTTAAAGACTAAAATTACAAATAAACATTTTCTCATTATTATGAAGAAATACAGTCAGAGGTGCTTGGTAACTTGGGAAGAGCATTTTCGTTTATACTGTGTGATTATTTACCCGCTTATGTTATATTAATTTAGGGATGTGGCACTATATTTCATCTGTTGTATTTAATTCATTATTTTCTAGTGTTTCATATATATATATATATATATATATATATATATTAGTGTCAGATCTTAGCCATGAAGAGCACTAAGCGAAACTTTTAGTATGTATATCTGACTCATTAGGTTTATCTTTATTATTTGCTCTACTTAGGTATTGAGCACTCTTTACTTATTAACTTTAGTATATCCTAGCGGTTTTTTTATGAATATATATTTTTCATATGTATATCTATTATTATACTAAAGCTGAGCAAATCCAACTTTGCCAGCTAAAGGCTTTTTTCTATGCTTTCTAATGATTTAAAATCTCAGAATATTATCTTATCATTAATCTAATCATTGTTTCAAAAAAATCCCACTTGATTTGCTTCTAATCATCATAATTTACAATTAAGTCAATGACCGACCAATCTCTGTTATAAGTATAGTTTATTCCTCTCACCCTCTCTCAATATATGTAGAAAAGGGTATGAAATGAGGAGAAAAAAAACATCAGCTGCGGCTGACTGTTTTACCCCTCTCCCTCTCTCTCTCTCTCTCTCTCTATATATATATCTTTATCATCTACATAAATTTATCGAGGGAAGCCTAAAATGCTTTTTAGACAAAATTACTTTAGCCCTCCCCCCAACAGAAAATTATTTACCAAAAATCAGAGAATTATCGGATTTTAATGAAATTTTCAGTGTTTATTTATCAATGAATGATTTTTATAATGCATTATTTATTTTATTTCAAAACTTTCTCATTTTTTTCAGGTCACTTAATTTTGACCCCCTTATGTTGGGGGCGTAAAATATTTTGCAAGTTGATCATATTTATACTAATTACAGCATAAATAAAGAGATAAAAGACTGAAGTTATGAATAGAAAGAACAACAAAATTTTACGGTGGCTTTTCTATGAGAAAATAAGTACCGAAAATCGAAAAATAAAATATAAAAAAACAATATATAATTAATTTTTTGGAGATTTCGTTTTTACTCATTTCGATAATTATTTAATTATCTTATAAAAGAAAAAAATATACATCGATATTTTTTCTGCTTAAAAAGGGGGCTAAATTTTCAATAGAGATTTTCTTCAAAACTTATTACTTTTTGTATCTAAAATAAGGTTTGCATTAGATAGATATTTATTTCTAGAAACTAAAAATATAACATTTTAAACTTAACAGGGTTTTCATATTTTAAATTAATTTTATATATTAATTATTCATAGCAAAAATACTAAGTTAAAGTTTTGAAATAGAATAACTGGTGCGTTATAAGATTCATTAGTTGATAAATCAATACTGAAAATTTCATTAAAATCGGATAATTCCTGATTTTTGGTAATTTATCGAGGGAAGCCTAAAAAAAAAAAAGCAAAAAAAAGCAATCGCAAATGTTATATTAAATTTGTAAAACATATATTTTAAGCCTTTTTAAACCAGCGTCTCAGACCGAAAGCGATAAAAATTGACCGAAAAATCGTTTTAAATGTTGTTTTTTTAAATTGTATCTGTAATGATATTTTTCTTTTTTTAATGATGGTCATTATGTTACTACTTATCGTTTTAGACAAAAATTTGACCTTAAATAATAGATATAAGTAATTTTAATTCGTTTTTTAAAACAAAAGATCTGTCACGAGCAGACGAATTATGGGCCATCCTACTATTATCTTATAAAAGAAAAAATATACATCAATATTTTTTCTGTTTAAATGGAAGTGGTCCTAAATTTTCAATATAATGTTTCTAAAAAATTATTAGATAACAATAATAAACCAAAGTAGTTATTAAATAGATATTTGTTTTTAGAATCTAAAAATAGGAAATTTGAAACTTAAAATTAGGCGTTTCATATTATAAATGAATTCTAAATATTAATTTACCATAGCGGAAATATCTAATTAAGTCAGAAAGTTTTGAAATAAAATAACTGATGCATTATAAAATGCAATTATTGATAAATCAACACTGAAAATTTCATTAAAATTGGAAAATTCCCTGATTTATTTTACATTATTGTGATTTTTTAACAATATAACCCGAGCTCAATGGGTGACCCAGTGGGTCACGGGTTTTCTAGTATATATATATATATATATATATATATATATATATATATATATATATATAGTTTACTATATTTATGAGAATAGAGTGATTCCAATATCATTGATTGAATATGCATATCTTAGGCCATTGACGACATGAAGTGAACAGCATTTGGTAAGTATCAGCTGCGTCGAAAAGATTACCTGAGAGATGTGCGATAAAAAAACACAACTATGATTAAAGAAAATGAAGAATAATACTAACACGGATGAAGAATGTAGAAGATAAAGTATACAGAGAAAAGATGAATACGGCTCTAATAGATGAAAGGCTGATGAATTTTTGTGAAAGGAAAACAAGACAAAAAAAATGAGAAAATAAATCTCGCTATCGAGAGAAAGATCAAAAGCAGATGGAAAATATCAGAGAAATCAATCATGAAGAGGACGTGAAAAGATTTTAGATAAGTGACATTGTTGTTCTTTCAGATAATAGCACAGTGAAGTCTTGATAGAATATTTTCACAATCAAATGAAATAATTGTGTAAAATGAAGGTGACAATTGTATTCGTGATTATATGTAACCTTGAAACAAATGCAAATCACACTGTATCACTAAAATATTAACTCCATCAGTAAAATAAAAAGTTGCTAAAGAAGTCGGGTTTGTTTAAGATATCAACAAATGTTATGGGGCTTTTATCGAGGTTATCAAAAAAGCCAACAGCCGAAAGAAAGACGTGTTGACAAAGTTCAGAATCTCTTCCAGTGACCTAGGTTTAAGAAAACAAGCTTATTTGTATTATTCGAATTTTCGGATTATTGTCCTCTACTTTATTGTTATTTACATTACGTTTCGGCCGATATGCCATCCGACCTTCTTCAGGTGTTTTTGGTCGAACTTGGGAACTTTCTCGTGAAAATTTAGAACCTTCTTCTCGAACTTGGGAACGTTGAACTCGGGAGCCTTTATTTTGTAATCGGGAGCTCTAGTAATAATGGTCTCCCAACTATGCTGCACTCTGCTCACCAACAAACAAAATCTATCCCAAAATGCCTCGTCCACCCGTCGCAAGAACCAAAATACTACAGCCAGCTTTTTTCGTAGTCGTCGTACGTAATCGTTTGACCCTCCCTCTAGCCGTCACCGTATGCTTATATGCACGCCCGATCTCGAGAGAATTTGCATACGTGGAATCCCATTTTCGCCGGTTCGAGATCGCCCATCGTTAAATATAGTGCTTACAGCAGCCATATTTCTTGCCCGCGATGACCCTGCAAGCCAGACTCGTCGGCGCACGCTTTGAGTTTCGAGGTATGTTATTTTCATTACATCCACAGGAGACTTCACACCGAACCCTTTATGAATGCCACGGGGGTAGATTGTTCTCATTCCGTTAACCATGACAAGTGTTAAGCTACGATAAATATTCTATGTCATTGCCCGTGGTCAGGATTGAACCTGCAACCTACAGATGAATGTCAATTAGAACTGTATTATCTCAACCCTTTTATATCTGGTGCACCATGTGTCCATAACAAATAAATCTAGCTTCATCAACCCCCCCCCCCCGACTGGGGCTTGTTGATGTCAATAATGATAACCATCTACGTAGCAACGGAGATTTGCTGGATGATGACACCCCCCGCGAAGGAAGTAAGGGTGGAGTGAGTTGTGATCTATAATTTGAAATGACGAATTTTGTAATTCTCACTTTTTCTCCTGGCTAGGGTACGAGGAAACAAATATTTACGTGAATGAAGAACGAGGAAAGAATCAAAGACGCAAGTGAAGACGACCCATAAAAGAACGAAAAAGTCAACACAAAAGTTATTTCATATATTTATTCTTGCTTCCAAAATCCCACAGACTGAATTGGTTATGTAGTGGGATCATCTAAAAGAAATGAAGTGTTGAATATTGTACAAACGAAAATATGAATTTCTGGTTAAATTAAACAAAGAAAAGACGAAAAAAAATGACAAAGAACATTTTCCCGTAAAAGTGAACAAGGGAGGTTAAGGAACGGAAGCGAGGCTTTCCGGTCAGAGAAGCAGGGAGAAAATAAAGAATTATATAACAAAGGTCCGTTATCAGATCAAAAGATAAAGATGAGTAGGCGTGTCGTCAATACAAAAGCCAGAGGTAGAGTCAAGTCGTGAGTCAGTCAGACAGGAGACAGCGAACGGAGAACAAGTGAGTGACCGCACTCATGGTCACAGCCGATGGGCTGTGAGCCGTCACCAGCCACCCCTTTACCTCAACATCGCCAGATCCCAACAGTAGTAGTAGTAGTCATCATCAACCCTTGGGCATTCCTATTGTCACGCTCACCACCCACAGCCGAGAAAAGAAATAAAGTAAAAACTCCTACTATATCCATGTGTTGTGATTTTATTAAACGACAACTACATATATCGTCAAGGGTTAGTGACGATACCCGCTACGATATAGAATTTGATGCTAGTATGCAACAGACGTTGTAATTAAGAAAACCGTCCGAAATTACGGAGAATAATTAAACAGTAATGTCAAAATTAAAAGAATGCTGATTACAACTTATAGAAGTCCTGTAATTACCTCACTCAATGTCGCTAGATATGGTGTAAATCTTGTGATTGAGACATTTTAAATGGAAAGAAGTTGCACAGACCTTAGTTCATTGTTTTGGCAGTGTGGCAGAGAGAAGTCTGAGACGACTGCTGCAGGGTCTCAGCTAGTATTGATATCACTTCACGAGAGACAGGCCTCCCCAGAAACCCTTGCTCTTGCACCCTAGCGCCAGGTTGGATTGGATATTTATGTGAGTAGAAAATACCCAAATCTTACTATTAAAAGTATAAATGACAATAATCACCCAAGCATTTAGTGTCTACCTCATGAATATGTGTGACAGAGAACACGAGGTGAGTGGCGAGCGTCAGGGTCTGCCGTATTCTCGAAGGAAGCGGGCTAGGCTTTGCCTGACATGTCGGACTGTAGAATCGAACCTGCTTCCTGCAGAATGCAAACATTGTCACCGAAGTCTAGAAGCTACAGTCCCGGATGTAAGCGCCAGGTGCCCGGATAATGGCCATAATGTTTCGTCGACCCGCACCTGCAGATAGGCCTTTCTCAGATCCAGCAACGACACGTAGAAGTGGGGTGACGACAGCAGCAGTTGCGATTTTGAGCTGCTGGAGATGTTTGAGTTGGTGGTTTTGCGACGGCGACAGATTTTGTTACGACGACGACGACGACATTGTTGACCCCCCCCCCTCTCTTCAACAAGTCGAATTTATTTTTCCACTCTATTTTCTTTTCTTTTTCATACTAGAATATGAGAAATAAAAACTTAATTCCTCATCTACGCTTTTGTCCTAGTGAAATTTCTTTCAATTAGCAAGAATATGTGCCACCCGGGCGTAAATATATAAGTTTTAGTATAATGAAATATATCAAATTATAAAGACCAACAAAATTAAATAGGAACACATATGAAAAGTTAATACTTATTTCAATTATATTTTAATTGATTTCTATCTAAAATCATTGATATGAATGATTTTAATACATTAGAGATAATATAAGAATGATATTAGAGATCAATAACATCAAATAATTATTTATCAAACCCAGTTTTGTTAAAATCATGTAAACCTTTATTACTTAGTGATATATAAAACACATTGTATGATTTTAATCGAGCTAATAACATGCATAACGTGGGGTATGGTAACGTAAGTAGTGACGCAATTTCGATTACAGACACACACACCAAATCTCAATTGTAATAAGATATACAGCAAAGGGTATATCATGTGTTTGTAATGATTGTAATATGTATTGTATTTATAGATACCCATCTACCTGTCTGTGGAAGAATTTGAGTCTAACCGAATTAAGACAACAACAATTGAAGCGGGCTATTAGAAAGGGTAATTTACAGCCCAGCAACATTCAAAGTGGAGAAGTTCCAACATGTAGTTTATATGGAAGACTGTGTCTTTCCAGGGCTGGCCTGGTGAGTCATCTGAAAAAAAAACACAAGGATACAGTGTCAAATGCTACTGGCACCTAACTATGAATAAAAGCAACAACAAAAACAGGAAATGGTCTTACTCGAATACGAGTTGACAGTCAACAACATTCTAGGTAGACATCTACATATTACATTTCGTATACATTTTTAAACAAAAATTTCAAACAAACAAATAAACACACAATACAGGAAGTTAAAATAATCTGCCAATATAAATATTCTGTAAGATAAGACAAAATGAAGACAAAGTTTTGAAAAATGTTTGAAATTAACACAAAATCTGTCATGTAAAATGTATTACTAAATGTATGACTAACGGCGTAAAGAGAATTCTCTTTAATATGAAACAACAAAATGATATTTAAAAACAATGTAACATTGCGAAATATGAATGCGGCTTGTGTGAATGAATTATGAATGGAACTTTTTGAAATTGTCCAAACATGACCAGCAGGAATCATTAGAATAAATATCAAGTGAAAGAAGTAGAGAATCTGGATGAAGAAGAAAAAATGGAGGACATTGTAAAATTTATCACAAGAGATTATCAGTTGCTTAATATCCGAAAAAAAAATCCTTCAGGCAAATTCTGAAGATAAACAGACCATTGGTTGTAAGCAAGAAGACTTGAAAATATTAAGTAATATAGGAAGAATAGGCCTCAAGTGATATTTGATATATATATATATATATATATATATATATATATATATATATATATATATATATATATATATATTTATACACATATATATATTTATAAATATATATATGCACATAGATAAGGGTATATATACCTATGGATACATTTACATATGTGTATACATACATGTGTATATATACATATATGTATGCATATATAGAGAGAGATATAGTCTCCACACATATATATATATATATATATATATATATATATATATATATATATATATATACTGGAACCGAGTTATCTTAGAATTTTGCCTAAGGCTACTGAAAAAAATAAATATACTTAAGCCTGTATAATACACAATGTATAAAAGAAGTGAAAGCAGAAGTTAGACCAATAAGAACATGCCGACTATCATTTATGAAAGAAAGTAATAACATTTATTCCCGCGGAAATACATTGCCAAACGCAGTTTACTTTGACTCAGTGAGAATAGAGAAAACAGAAAATGTTCCAAATTTGATTTTTAATCGATAGGATCATTTAGGGCATCGGTTCATATCTCAAGTTTGTGTGTGTGTGTGTGTGTGTGTGTGTGTTTCTGTGTGCGTTTGTATGTGTGTCTGTGTGTGTGTGTGTGTGTCTGTGTGTGTGTGTCTGTGTGTGTGGTGTGTGTGTGTGTGTGTGTGCAAACAAATCCAACTGAATGGTACAGAAAATGGAACGTTTTTATTAAATACTTACTCAACTTACAAGATAGTTGAAAAATGGCCTTCGGGCGCTGTGTCCATTGGCTTTGTCCGTTAAACAGGTAAGATCTATAATATCAGTGTGGATTTCAGGGGGCCAAACCCCCAGGCAATACCTTCCACATTGATTTAAATAGACTTGCTAGGTTTATTACTCAGTGCCTGAGGCGCCTCAAAGTAGAAACGTCAAAGCGATACACACAAATATGCACTGGCCATGCATGAGCTTCGGTGTGTGAGTAGCTCCCCCGAGGTTTTGTGTTCAACTGACATTGTAGAATGTCAGTAAATAACTATTATAAGATAGTAGAAGACACTCGAGCATAAAGTTTATCATTGTCGGAATTAGACTCCCTGGTACGAGTTCAATTTCAGATTTTAATGGCATGCCAAATCGTCTTGGGTTAATTTATGCTAAAGTTTAGAAACGCAAAAGCTGGATGGGAAATAAGACTAGAAGGACAAATAAAGAAACTACGACAACAAGCGAAAACACTGATGATGGAAAAAATACACAAAGACACAATGGAATAAAAGACCGACAACTGGGATGATGTGGAGTGAGGAGAACACCCCTCACTGACAATAGACTCGTCTGAAAAGACTATAAATAGTGAGAGTGTTTCTGGCCTAGTATCCCAGTTAAATATGGGATACCGCGCGTCTGATTGGCTGTTACTAACAACCAATCATATACACGGTGCTTTGTATTTAAATGGGATAGAGTTCTACAACCGTCCAAAAGAAAAATATATTTTTGTCAAACGTCACATAGCGTTGGTGGTTGTACCAGAATTTGATCACCTCTGATAGGAAGTCTGATGCTGGAAGACCCGAAACTTCCCAATGAACCCTGACGACAACGACCAGCGCCCCAAATGTAGGAGCGTATATTTAAAGTATATATTTTTAACCAAAATAAAAAATACTGATGTCTCCTGCGTTTATTCTCTACTTATTGTTGAACTACGATATAACATGGGAGAAAAAACAAAAGATATTTCCCGTCGTGCTACTTCTCATGGGAAAAGAATGAACTCATCTATTCTCCTCCACTGATGGTGACCATGTTTCTTCAGAAACCTGTGTTGGGTGGCTTGCTCCATTGGACCGCTAATCATATAATATGAGCGTAGATCTCAAGAGCCAGGCAGCAACTGTTCCATGGATTTAAAATTGAAGGGTTGGTTTATTGCCCAGTGCCTGGGGTGCCTCAAAAGTGGAATGCTGAAGGGACACACGCAATTTTAGCACTGGCCATGCATGAGCTTTAGTTCGTGCGTGGCTTTCTACGTCAATCGATCCATTGTAGGATGTCAGTAAATAAATACTACAAGATAGTAGAAGGCACTCGAACATAACGATTATTGTTATGGGAAATAGACTCCGTGACCCGAGTTCAATCCCTGATTACATATCACGTCGTACAGCTGTTCTAGGGAAATAAAAGGGAATTCATCTTCTCTCTTCCAATGATTATTGGATATTATAGCAGATTTTGTTCTTTTGTCTTGTTCCAACAATTGATTTAGAAAAAATTTTTTGAAAAACCCAGCTGTACTCCGCTTAAATAGTCAGCTTGTTTTGCAACCTACCGCGGCGGAAGGCTTGACTAAATAATAATAATAATAATAATAATAGTAATAATACTAATAATAATGATAATGATAATAATAATTCTCTGGGACTTTGAAATAAAAACGGATCACCTTATCCCAGCAAGAAGACCAGACCTAGTGTTGATAATCAAAAAAGAAAGAACTTGTCAACTGGTGGATTTTGCAGTTCCAGCAGATCACAGGGTGAAGCTAAAGGAAAATGAAAAAATGGACAAATATCTGGACCTTGCCAGAGAACTGAAAAATTTATGGAATATGAAAGTGAAAGTGATACCAATTGTAGTTGGTGCACTTGGAACAGTCCCAAAATGATTAGAAAAGGGTTTGGAAAGTTTGGATATCAGAGGACGGATTGAAACCATTCAGAACATTGCACTGCTGCAATCTGCCAGAATACTCAGAAGTGTCCTGGAGACCTGAGGAGATTGATGACTCCAGTGAAAGACTATCAGCTAATGCTGATGTGAAAACGCAAAAGGAGTAAATAATAATAATAATAATAATAATAATAATAATAATAATAATAATAGTCTTCCTTAAAAGTACGACCGTTATCATCTTTCAACACCCTCTGGTTAAAGATGAGACCAACCAAATCGTCAAAGATGAAAAGCAATAATGTACATCCTGTTTATCTGGTGTTCCTTATCCGCCGAATTCTTATTACTTATGGGTGTCGTTACCTGAATAATGTACCTTTCCGTTTTTATTATTAAGAAAGAAAGGGAAGATATAGGACAGACTACACAGACAATATACAAGAAAGAAAGAAAGAAAGAGAGATGAGGTAAGATAGAGAGAGGGGGTGATAGCGCAGAATTGATAATGCTATTTTAATCGAAAGTACAGTTGGCATCCTTCCGTCTGCTAGAGACGATTGTGTAGTGTCCTTTTTTTTTCCCCCTTAACTAAATCTGCGTCAGTGGGTGAAAAGGCCAATTTTTGAATCGATGTTGAGAATGTTGACATATAAGGCGTGTGGTAAATGCCGACTCTTACTTATAGACTCACCGATAACCATATGACCAATCTATT
The DNA here is from genome assembly GCA_023376005.1 of Doryteuthis pealeii. NCBI lineage: Eukaryota > Metazoa > Mollusca > Cephalopoda > Myopsida > Loliginidae > Doryteuthis > Doryteuthis pealeii. Next base: position 2,095,010 of record CM042139.1, on the reverse strand, counting down.
AGCCAATCACTGGCAGTGCTCTGTTGCTGATATTATTTATACTGGCTGTTCTGGTCATGCCTACTCAGAGCTACTCTAACCTTCGTGGACAACGGAACATAGGATTATATCACTGGACCTTTTGACACTACGTAGGATTACATAACCCAGGACTAATTTACTTACCAAAGGATTCTATAACTCAGGACTTACTTAATTACTTTAAGTTCTTTACAACTGGCCAATGATGGCGGCCAGATACTTAACAATCGAAGATAACGAAAAAGAAAAAAAACGGAAATAAAAAAGATTGAGAGAGAATTAAATCTAGATTATTATACTTTTTACATGTTAAACTATTTAGCAATAGCTCTTAAGCAAACATATCAAACGTTGTAACGATTAAACAATCATACTATAGTATACCCATAGATCCTGCTGGTCAGTATAAGTATTTTCAATTCTTATTCTTCTTAATCCAAAATTAAATGTATAGCTTTAAATCTTATGATAATTATTACAATCTTTTAAGAAAATTCTCCTTACAAATTATACTGATGAAATAGTCTGACCTTGTTTTGACTGAATTTTCTAAACTGGATTTTCATTTGAAAATGTTCTCTGAAAAATATTTCCATTTACTTTTTTGTTCTCTATGAAGAATTGAAAATACTATTAAGAGTTTCAATCAGGACATTGATGGAATATGTTGATGCTAATAATTGTATTAATCAACCTTATGACACTTATTGTGAAATGTATTGATCAGGTAGATTCATAAATATATCTACCACTAACAAAGATCATAATAGGAAAGGAATCCATTCATTTCATTCGCTAGTGATGCGGGATTATTATAAGTTGTCTGAGCTGGACCAAGTGCACACACACACACACACACACACACACACACACACACATATAATATATATATATATATATATATATATATATATATATATATTGAGGGGATATGTGCTTAAAGGAAGTCATAAATAATTTGAAAATTAATTAGTTGATAATTAATGAATTAGGCGAATATATCTGTTCAAATGTATGGTTTAAACAAATCGAGAAAAAGTCAGTCTTGAGGGAGAATAACTGGATGCATACCTTTCCCAAGGCTATTAACGCTATGTGACATGCAAACAGCCTCGTCCAGGATTTGAACTCGGGTCGACGAGTTCATTTCATACGACTCTAACCATAACACCACGCGCCTCCAATTGCATTTATTGTAGGGGAAATAGCCATCTGTCTATACGAATCGATTACCAAGAGAGTGGGAAAGCATTAAGAGGCAGACAGGTAGACAAATGACGGACCGGAAGATAATATTCCTCATGAAACCGCAGCTATACCAAATGCATTGACTATGCAAATATTGCAAGATTCCATTATGGGGTTTCGGGGAGAGGGTATAGCTCATGACGTCAATCATTTAAATGGAAAAATGTTTTTAACATTTGGTGGCAATAATTAAACAAGACTGGAAATATTGTAACTTGTGATAGTGAAATTGAATTTTGAATTAGATCTACGTTGCCTTATTTACGTTATAATTTTACGTTCAAAACACGAGAGTAGATTTTGATAAATAATATAGTACAGATTATCTTTATTTGCTTGCTACGGGTTGCCGTTAGATGTGGGATTATCTTGCCTTGCTTGCTTCGGTTTGCCGTTAGGTGGCGTTATAATAGGACAGTACAGCCAACATCTTTCTTCTGGAATCTCCAGCCTTTAGAACGACACACGAGTTGTGTCTCTGTCCATTTAAACTGAGGCCGCATAGCCCTTACAGGCTAATATCTGTGTCTGTACGCAACTCCATTATATATTATGTATTAATACAGATTTTAGCTAATCAGCAAATGAGATTTCCGCGTATATCATATGTCACTGATAGTATACTCTATGCTTTCATTGAGATTTTAGCACGCACGTTGTATCCATCATAGAGTGCACAGCAAGTCACAACATTTATTCTTCATTTTATAGCTTCATGTCATCTACAAAGACTCTTTTCTTTAGTCATTTATCTACTCTGTTGTTTTGTATTCTTTCTGTTAGACTTTGCTTAGATAATAAATCTATTTATTATAACTCTTAGTCGGGATTTATTCAATGTATATGTTCTGTGTTGAGCTACTCTCTTTTAGATAACGTAGTGCATTATAAGAAACGTGTATTAGCTAATAGTTAAGTCCTCGCTAAATCATCTATACATATATATAGAGGGCAGTCTGTGTATATGTATGTCCGGAGGAAACTACGAAAATAAAAGAATTAACGACAAAATAAATATATATACATATTAACTGTCACTAGATCTTCCTGTTCGACATGATAATCATAAAGATTTGATCGACATTTTAGAAGACATTTAAAAATTAAAATTACGATAAGATAACATTAGGATCGGGCTTCAGCCACTGAATAATTATCCACGCAGAATAAGTCCAGTAATTTTTTTATTTACTTTTTAAACAAATTAAAAATGTTCCTTAATAAAATAAGTTTCAATTTTTTTTGGTATTTAATATTCTGAATAAAAGACTTTAAAATTCTTTTCACATTGGTTTAAGTGTGACAGCTTTTTAATTTAAAAATAATATACTTTGATATTCGATCGTCTCTGTACTAAATTCTACATTCTAGATTACGTATAAAATGTATTGCAATTCATTACTTTTCATGGAATTAACCTAACCCTTTAAGACGACCGGGTAAGGATTACTTTGGGGTTATCCGTAACATTATTTACACGTAAAATGAGATTTTAATGATATTATCCCTTGCGTGCAATTCTGCATTTGTTCAAAAATCATTACGTAATTTGATATTCAACTTTTAAAAAAAGGAGGTTTCAATTTTTTTACAATAATAATTTGATATTTGATCAGCTACGCTTTGAATTAATGTTATTTTTAAAAATGATTTATTGAATTTTACATATTAAAAAAAATAAGATTAAAGAATTATTTTAAATTTTAAGTACTTTATTTAATTTTTTTCGTATATTTGGGGATTCACACAAATCACCTCATTTATATCTTATTTTTGAAAATATTGTTAATTATTGAACTCGAATTTCTCACTATGCGTTATATGTGATGTCATTTCTCTACCCAGAACGAAACCAAAAAAAAAAAATCGCTGGCCCTCCCCAGGTTGGATTAACAGAAAGTCTTTTTTTCCCGAACTCGCTATTCAGTAGTAATGTATTTGCAAGACTAGTTTGCTAACCATTCCACCATGTTTATTCTAGTATTTTCTCTGCCAAGCTTCGCCGGGTAGCCGCTTCTAGTATAAGGTTAAAATCTTGTATTTCAGTTGCAATTAGATTCTTCAAATAATTTTCCTGGCAACTGTATTATTCCTGAGATTTGGAAACAATTTTCTTAAGTAGATCGATTATAAGTAACAAACTTATGGGGAAAAAAACTACAAATACACAACCAACATTCACCTAAATTTGGGTAAAATACAATATTGCATTACCCTGTATATATATATATATATATATATATATATATAATATATATATATATGCTGACACAAATAAAAAATATATATATGCACACATATATATACTGACACAAATAAATATATATACTTATTTATACAGACACAAATAAATATACACACACACATACACACACACACACACACACAATATATTACAGATACATATATATATATATATACACATATATATATATATATATATATATTATATATATATAATATATATATATATATATACAGACACAACTAAATATATATATATATGTGTATGTATATGTGTATGCATACATCTATGTATAGATTAAAACACAATATATATATAATATATATATATATATATATGATTGATGACATATCTTTAAAATATGTACAAGATGTATCTTGCTAAAAATATGAATCAATTATGTCTAAAAATAAGAAATGCGATAAACAAGTGTCGTATTCTTCTGTGGAAATCAAATAGAGAATTTGGAAAAAAAAAACGAATAATAAAAATTAAGAAGTTTATCGTGAACGTAAACATTTTCTTGTAACTTCGATTCATGTTTTATACATGAGTCAGATTTTATCATTTATTAAAGACCTTACCGTTGAAAAGTTTACATTTAATATATATATATATATATATATATATATATATATATATATATATATATGTGTGTGTGTGTGTGTGTGTGTGTGTGTGTGTGTGTGTTCGTGTTCTGTGTGTTGTGTTCGTGTGCGTAGACAGGATATTTATATATTGAGTGTGTGATTATATCGAAAAGTTAAAGACAAGTTATATAAGTATGTCTCAGTGTGTCATAACTCGTACTGAATACAAGTGGGGTCTGAAAGTGTGTCTAGTACTAATATTTTCAACGAGCACTGTCTGACACCTTTGAAAATCATCATTTGAAACACTGTCTACTTCCAACGGCAATTATAAATATTTATAATATAAGCATTATATTTATGCACACGTGTGTGTGTCTGTGTGTGTGCGTGTGTTGTCTGTCTGTATGTATGTATGTATGTGTGTATGTGTGTGTGTCTGTGTGTGTATACATTATTGTTGTGTGTGTCAGTATTCCCTTGTTTTTTTCTCCATCTATTCCTTATAAATGTCTTTGTGCATTTAAGCTAAAACGATTCATGTAAATGTGTATTTTCAGACGATTTCTACGTCACGTTAACCCAATTGGGATATTTTATGCCGAAGACATTTTTCCTTTGTTCATTTTTAATGGTACTCAATTGTTTTCGTATTCAACCCATAGATAGAACCCTTACAGGTACTACCACTTCGGGTCCGAGTGGACCTGAGAGTAATGACGATTAAGGGGTACTGCACATCCCTAGAGCCCCAGAATTAGAACTACACCATCAGATAGAGTTTAACGTCCTACTCATAACAATAATAACCTCAGTCAACGCCTTCTAGCACATATATGTTAAAAAAGGTTAGGGCTTGCCATTAGGGCAATAAGGTTGGGATAATCATATACGTGACAGGCCGAGTGATTGGAAGGGGACTCTCCGACCGTCCGTCAAGCCTAAGCAAGCGCCAAAGTGGGGTGTTGCATGTCATTAACTGTTCAGCCACCAGGGTTCACTCCTTAAATATCAAGGGTTGCTACCCATGACCAACAGATGAACTCATTGGGGATTGGTCTTACCCTGCAGAGATACTGTTGATGCCCCAACTGACAGGCTTTCTTACGATGTTTACGTCTATTTCACTGAATGACAATTAAATTATATTACCTAATTGAAAATATGTATACAGTGTATGTATTACCTATCAACTGTACACGAAAGGATGCCCTACTGCGTCAATTTCTAAGCGGAGTTTAACTGGTGTGAATTCATAGTTAACCTTCTCATGACCGTATTATCAAGGTTGAAAAGCATTGGACCAAGGCTCCATTAAGCACCCCATTTGCGATCTAGATTCAAAAGGACATGTTTTGCTTTTCACTGTCAAAAATCCGTTGTTTGTTAACAGATGATTTTAGACGCATTTTTTTAATTATAAAACTATAAACGAAAGACATGTTTTTATATTAAAGACATTTTTTACTTATTTCATGTTGTGTTGTTAATTCAATAGCAATCTTTTTTAGTTATAAAGCTTTTAACATTAGACACTTTAACACGGGAATGATTAAAGCTATAATAAGTATATTATAAGGTTATAATAATAACTGCTAACCCGAACCCTAGCTTTAATCCTAGCAAAATCCTTTTTAAATAAATCCTATTTATTATAATTATCCGTAGAGGCACATGGAAAATAAATAAACATGTCTTTCGTTTTAAGTTTTATTTTTTTTAAATAACAATATCAGTTTATCTTTAGTGCAAAATTAATTTTCCATATGTTAACGACAACAACACGAAATAAACTATTTTTTTTTAAATTAAAATCAAAAACTATTTTAGTATAAAAAATGTTACTGTTTTATCGTCCGGCTGTTTGTTTACTAACAACCGATGAAAAGCAAAATTCAGTTCCTTTTCTGGGTTGGTGCCTAATGGTGTCAAGGTCCGAATCATTATGTCTATTATTTACACATAATGGACAGAGAATAGTTTGATCGATAACTTTCCTATGGTATAACTCTATGTGAATGCAAAAACAGCCTCGTCCAGGATTTAAGACGATAATTTATTATACAAAAGTACCCTATTCTTGTATACAGTATAGCCCATTAAATAAGTACACTACATACCTGAAATGATAATGTTCTTCTAAACCAAAATACTAGGACTTAAAATTAAAAGTAAACATGAAAACATATTTTTCTTTTTATAAATCGATATCAGAGTCAACAGAGAAATTATAGGAAGAAACATGAGGGTATTAAGTCCAACCAACAAGTTCTGGTCAGTACTATACTGCTTAACGCAGATCGGACGAGAACCGGTGTTCTCATGCGTGATAGGGCCGTAAGCAAGATACAAGCCACCCTTTCGCCTGGGACTGAGAATACACCGACTGCACATCTACAGGGGTAAAATCACTACACCTGTTTGACGGATGTGACCCGAGGTGCTTATGACGTAATCCTGGTAGCTGAGCACGCCATTTTTCTCTTACTTAGACTAGACGGGTAGTGGGGGAGGCTACCCAGATCAATCGGCTGGCCACGTCAAGTCCTAATAACTAAATGATTGTCCCAAACCTATTGTACTTTTATGGCAATCCCCAGCCGTTTCTATCATATACGTGCTAGAAAGCAGTAGGGAGGTCTTGATGTCCTGGGTATATTTTAATCTCTGATGGTGTAGTTCCAATACTGGCGTTTTGAAGAATTGGAGTACTCCTTAATCACCATTACTCCAGCTCCACTCTGGACAAGAGTGGTAGTAACTGTTAAGGTTCATGGTTTGAATAGAACAATGATTCGAAAAAAAACATTATTTAAGAAATTGAGTTTAAAAATTACGTGTAAGAATAAATAAAACAAAAATGCTTCGGCCATAAAATAACCCAACAAGTGTTTACATGCCATAAAATTCAACCAATCAACGAAAATATGAATATTTTTATACTCAATGCTGTGAAATAGTATCGATTAAGCTATACCAACCTCAGGTATTATTGCCAAGAGAGATGTTGCAGTAGCGATTCTAAAAATAAATACGTTGGGTACGTCGGTACTTTTTAATTGATTAATTGAAAATCAATTTAGATAAAAATATCGATCTGTTTAATTGATAAAAACGCATGAATAATACAAACAGCCGAATTAGATGAACATAGAAAGATTGATCACAACGTAGAGAAAACGATCTCTGATTTTTTGTCATCTTGAAATTTAAAACTTAAACGAAAATGGAACAGCTGAGAAACTTCTACATAACAACTTCTGCCAAAAAAAACTCATTTTACTCTCTAAAAAAGATTTCCCTATTTCATCATCATCATCATCATCATTCATCATCATCATCTCGTGGAGTAGCCCGGATATCGATGACCAATCTCTCGCCAAAGTCCCTATCATTCTGTTGTATACCTCTTTACTGCTTATTATTCTTCTTGTTCATCTTTGGATCTTACGTTCGTCTTCTAGCGTCTGGACTTCGTTTGCAGACTTTGTGTCTGGTCTTCCATGGGATTTCTACTTTATCCAAGCCTGTGTCCATTGGAGTTTTAGGTAATAACCCAGACTTCGATTTGCTTTAGATCATATCTTATTCCAATCCCCACCAGACTACCTGCGCAGATTTGAGTCGACCGTGCGCTTAACACGAATTACACTTCGTGGTTTGCCGATACTGAACTAACCTCTTTCTATCTAACCGGAAGAGGGTTTCTCCAAACGATTCTCACTATCCCCCAGTTGGAGGATCAGACTGAGTCAAGCCGAGTCACTCAATCGCTTTCAAAGCCGCCCGCTGCAAATTATAGCAGCCATTTTGATTTCTACACTAATGCCGTACATAAGTTTAGGAATCTAAACAATTATGTAACAAATTCATTTCCTCGGGATTTCCTCTTTCACAGCATCCAGTATGCTCGCAGAGTGTAAATGCGTGTTTTTTTTTGTTTTTTTTTGCTGGATGACCCACACTGAGCGGCACATGTGCCTGCTTTGCACTGGAGGATGACGCTATGGAGTTCGTACGTCCTTCTTCCAGTAGTGTCCAAATGTCTTCTTACTTCTCGGATGTTTAATCTTTAACAAATAAACGAAGCCACAAAGGTGAGAACAAAACCTATTTCATTTGATACCAGACTAGTGAAGTTAGTTCAAAATGAAGCAAGAAAACCATGGATCGTCTAAGTTTGATTGATGTTGTGCCCACAAGTCGTAGAAACGTAGCTTTCATTGAACAATAGGATCACGTATCAGAAGTTACTACTGTAAATAATGAGAGTAGAAAACCCCAGGTTTTACTTATACGTTATTGATTGTGGAAATAAGTTATATAATGATGACGCTGTCAAATGGCTGAATGTTGTCTGCTGCGTGTCGAAAAATAACAGAACGAAGAGTGAAAAGGAGAGTAGGAGATTATTACAGTCTCGGCAATAACAATTTAAAAAAATTATTGCCTGTATCGCTAACTGTAGGTAATAAAAAGATATAACACTCTGCTAAGCTACCCTGAAATAGATTATAATGCAAAATCTCTAAGTCTTTTGTTATTTCTTTACTTATATATATATATATATATATATATATAATATATATTATTATATATATATATATATATATAATATATATATAATATATATATATATATATATATATGTAAAACAATCCAATTGACTATATTTTGGTAGGATTCTATTTGAATCAGCAATATACCCTTAACATCCACAATTATGTCTGAGAGGGCTAGTAATACCTATCTGTTATCTGCCGAGACTGTGTATAATCTCAATCTCCCCTTTCACTCTTCGTTCTGTATTTTTCGACCAACCAGCAGACAACAGTTCAGCCATTTACACGTCATCATAATATAACTTAATCCACAATCAAATAACGTATAAGTAAAACCTTGGGTTTTCTACATCTCATTATTTAACAGTAGTACCTTCTATCACGTGATCCTATTGTTCAATGAAAGCTACGTTCTCTTACGACCTTCGTGGCATTCAAACATCAATCAAACTTAGACGATCCGATGTTTCTTCCTTCATTTTGAACTAACTTCACTTAGTCTGGCTATCAAATAAATAGTTTTGTCTCACCTTTGTGCTTCGTTTATTTGTTAAACTCATTAAACCATCGAGAAGTAGAAGACATTCTGGACACTAACTGGAGAAGGACGTACGAAACTCATAAGCGTCATCCTCCAGTGCAAAGCAGCACATTGCGCATCAGTGTGGGTCATCAGCAAAAAAAAAACAAAAAAAAAACACGCATTTACCACTCTGCGAGGATTACTGATGCTGTAAAAGAGGAAATCCGAGGGAAATGAATGTTACATAATTGCTTAAGATTCCTAACACTTATTGTACCATTAGTGTAGCTAGAAATCAAAATGGCTGCTATAATTGCACCGGCGGCTTTGAAGAGTTGAGTGACTCGGCTTGACCTCAGTCTGATCCTCCAACTGGGATACGTGAAGAATCGTGAAAGAAAACCCTTCTTTCCGGTTTAGATTAGAAAGAGAGTTAGTTCAGTATCGGCCAAACACAGGTGGTAATTCGTTTAACCTGCACGCGTCGACTCCAATCTTGCGCAGGTAGTCTGGTGGATTCGGAATAAGATATATCTAAAAGCAACCGAAGTCTTGGGTTATTTACTAAAAACTACCAAATACCAAGGCGGCTTCGGATAAAGAGAAATCCCAAGGAGACCAGACACAAAGTCCCCAAAACGAAGTCCAGACGCAGAAGAAGACGTAAGATACCAAAGATGAGCAGAAGAATAATAGCAGTAAAGAGAGTATACACAGAATGATTAGGGACCTTGGCGAGCAGATTGTCATCGCATAGCCGGGCTACTCGCACGAGATGATGAATGATGATGATGGATGATGATGATTGATGAAAAAAATAGGGAAAATATTTTTAGAAGTAATGAGTTTTTTTAGGCAAAGTTGTTATTGTAGAAGTTCTCAGCTGTCACAAATTTTCGTTAAGTTTTAAATTCAAGATGGAAAAAAAAAATCAGAGATTCGTTTCTCTACGTTGTGATCAAATCTTCTATGTTCATCTAATTCGCTGTTTTATATTCATGGCGTTTACAAATTAACAGAATCGATATTTTTATCTAAATGATTTTCAAATTAATCAATAAAAAGTAACCGACGTACCCAACTCATTATTTTTATAGAATCGCTAACTGCAAACCATCTCTCTTGCAATAGTACCTGATTGTATAGCTTAATCGATACCTATTTCACAGCATTGAGTTATAAAAATATTTCATATTTTTCGTTGATTGGTTAATTTTATGCATGTAAACACTTGTTGGTATTTTTATGCCGAAGACATTTTTTATTTAGTCTTACACAATTTTTAAACTTCAATTTCCTTAAATATTGTTTTTTTTCAACTCATTTTCTATTCAAACCATGAACCTTAACAGTTACTACCCACTCCTTGTCCAGAGTGGACCTGGAGTAATGGTTTGATTAAGGAGTACCTTCCAAATTCTTCAAACGCCAGTAGGAACTACACCATCAGAGATTAAAAAGTATACCCATCGACATCAAGACCCTCACCTACTGCTTTCTAGCACTATATGATTAGAAACGGCTGGGTGCCATAAGTACAAGGTTGGACATCATTTAGTTATTAGGACTGACGTGGCAGCCCGATTGATACTGGTAGCGCTCCCCCACTACCCGTCTAGTCAAGTAAGAGAAAAAATGCGTGCTCAGCCTACCAGATTACGTCCATAAAGCACTCGGGTCACACCTCCCGTCAAACAGGGTGTAGTGATTTTACCCCTGTAGATGTGCAGTCGGTGATTCTCCAAATCCCAGGCGAAAGGTGCTTGTATGCTATGCTTACGCCCTATCACGCAGAGAACACCGGTTCCGTCCGATCTGCGTAAGCAGTATAGTCTACCAGAACTTGGTTGTTGGACTTAATACCCTCAGTGTTTCTATCCTATTAATTTCTCTGTTGACTCTGATACTCGATTTATAACAATAGAAAAATATGTTTTCCATGTTTACTTTTTAATTTAATCCTAGTATTTTTGTTTAGAGGAACATTATCATTCAGGTATGAGTGTACTTATTTATGGCTATACTGTATACAAGAATAGGGTACTTCTTGTATAATAATTATCGTCTTAAACCTGGACGAGGCCTGTTTGCATTTCACATAGAGTTATTTACCCAATAGAAATTATGAATCAAACTATTTCTCTGTCCAATTATGGAAATAAAGGACGAAAATGATTCGGACCTTGACACCATTAGGCACCCCAACCAGACAAAGGAACTGAATTTGCTTTTTTCATCGGTTTTAGTAAACAAAACAGCCGGACATAAAAACGAGTAACGATTTTTATACTAAAATAGTTTTTGATTTTAAATTTAAAAAAAAATAGTTATTGTCTGTTGTTGTCGTAAACATATGGGAAAATTAATTTTGCACTAAAGATAAACTGATATTGTTATTTTTAAAAAAATAAAACTTAAAAACGAAAGACCATGTTTATTATTTCCATGTGCCTCTACGGATAATTGATAATAAATAGATTATTTAAAAAGGAATTTTGCTAGATTAAACTTGATGTTCGGGTTAGCAGTTATATTATACCTTAGAATATACTTATTATAGCTTTAATCATTCCCGTGTTAAAAGGTGTCAATGTAAAAAGCTTTATAACATAAAAAAGAATTGCTATTTGAATTAACAACAACAAACATGAAATAAGTAAAAAAAAATGTCTTTAATTAAAAACTGTCTTTCTTTTGTATAGGTTTATCATAATGTTAAAAAAATGCGTCTAAAAATCATCTGTAACAAAACAACCCGCGGATTTTGACAGTGAAAATGCAAAACATGTCCTTTTGAATCTAGATCGCAAATGTGGTGCTAATGGAGCCTTGGTCAATGCTTCTTCAACCTTTGATATACGGCAGGAGAAGTGTTAACTATGAATTCACACCAGTTAAATCCGCTTAGAAATTTGACGCAGTAGGGCATCCTGTGTCGGTTTACAGTTGATAGTAAATACATACACTGTATTACATATTTTCAATTAGTAATATAATTTAATGTCATCAGTGAAATAGACGTAAACATCGTAAGAAAGCCCTGTCAGTGGGGCCTCAACAGTATCTCTGCAGGTAAGACCAATCACCCAATGAGTTCATCTGTTGTCAGGGTACAACCCTGATTTAAGGAGGTAACCCTAGGTGCTGAACAGTTAATGACATGGCAACACGCCCACTTTGGCGCTTCTTAGCTTGACGGACGGTCGGAGAGTCCCCTTCAATCACTCGGCCTGTCACGTATATGATTATCCCCAAACCTTATTGCCCTAATGGCAAGCCCTAACCTTTTTTTTAAATATATGTCCTAGAAGGCGTTGACTGAGGTTATTATTGTTATCAGCTAGGACGTTAAACTCCTATTGATGCTGTAGTTTTCTATTCTGGCTCTAGGGAATGTGCAGTACCCCTTAATCGTCATTACTCTCAGTCCACTCGGACCAAGTGGTAGTACATGTAGGTTCTATCTATGGGTGAATACGAAAACAATGAGTACCCATTAAAAATGAACAAGGAAAAATGTCTTCGGCATAAAATATCCCAATTGGGTTAACGTTGACGGAGAAATCGTCTGAAAATAAACAATTTACCATGAATCGTTTTAGCCTTAAATGCACAAAGACATTTATAAGAATAATGGAGAAAAAAAACAAGGGAATACTGACACACACAACACATAAATGTTAACACACACCACAGACAACACACATACACACATACAATACAACATACAGACAGACACACACACGCACACATACAGACACACACACGTGTGCAAATATAAGCTTATATATAATATTTATAATGCCGTTGGGAAGTAGACATTTTCAAATGATGATTTCAAAGGGTGTCAGACAGTGCTCGTTGAAAATATTAGTACCTAGACACACTTTCAGACCCCCACTTTCTATTCAGTACGATTTGACACACTGAACATACTATATAACTTGTCTTTAACTTTTCGATATTAATCACCACCTCAATATATAAAATATCTCTGTGCTACTGCACACGAACACACACACACACGAACACGAACACACACACACACACACACACACAACACACACACACATATATATATATATATAATAAATATATAATATATATTAATATATAATATTAAAATGTTAAACTTGTCAACGGTAAGGTCTTTAATAAATGATAAAATCTTGACTCATGTATAAAACATGAATCGAAGTTACAGAAAATTTTACGTTCACGAATTTAAACTCTTAATTTTATTATTCGTTTTTTTTTTCCAAATCTCTTATTTGATTTCCACAAAGAAATACACACTTGTTTATCGCATTCTATTTTTAACATAATTTGATTCATATTTTAGCAAGATACATCTTGTACAAATTTAAAGAATATGTCATCAAATATATATAATAATAATAATATATATATCGTTGTGTTTAATCTAACAAGATGTATGCATACACATATTTACATACACATAATATATATTTAGTTGCGTCTGTATATATATTATATATATATATTATAATATATAATATATATATATATAATAGGTATATAATATATATATATGTACCTGTATTATATATGTGCTGTGTGTGTGTGTGTGTATGTGTGGTGTATATTTATATTGTTCTATAAATAAGTATATATATTTATTTGTGTCAGTATATATATGTGTAGATATATATATATTTTTATTGTTCAGCATATAAAAAATAAGAGAATTATATATATATAATAATAAATATATTATACAGGCTATGCATATTTATTTTACCCAAATTTAGGTGAATTGTTGTGTATTTGTAGTTTTTTGCCCCATAAGTTTGTTACTTATAACATCGATCTACTTAAGAATTTGTTTTCCAAATCTCAGAATTAATACATTGCCAGAAAATTATTTTGAAGAATCTAATTGCAACTGAGAATACCAAGATTTTAACCTTATACTAGAAGCGGCTACCGGCGAGCTTGGGCAGAGAAAAATACTAGAATAAACATGGGAATGGTTAGCAAACTAGTCTGCAAATACAATACTACTGAATAGCGATTCGGGAAAAAAAACTTTCTGTTAATCCAACCTGGGGAGGCCAGCGATTTTTTTTTTTTTTGTTTCTTCTGGGTAGAGTTAATGACATCACATTATAACGCATAGTGAGACAATTCGAGTTCAATAATTAACAATATTTGTTCAAAATAAGATATAAAATGAGGTGATTGCTAATTACCCCAAATATACGAAAAAAAATTAAATAAAAGTACTTAAATTTAAAATAATTCTTTAATCTTATTTTTTTTGTAATTGTAAATCAATTAAATCATTTTTAAAAATAACATTAATTCAAAGGCGTAGCCTGATCAAATATCCAAATTATATTGCTAAAAAAATTGAAACCTCCTTTTTTAAAAGTTGGAATATCAAATACAGTAATGATTTTAACAAATGCCAGAATGCACGCAAGGGATAATATTCATTAAAATCTCATTTTACGTGTAAATATGACGATAACCCCAAAGGTAATCCTTACCCGTCTCTTAAGGTTAGGTTAATTCCGATGAAAAAAAGTAATGAATGCAATACATTTATACGTAATCTAGAATGTAGAATTTAGTACAGAGACGATCGAATATCAAAGTATATTATTTTTAAATTAAAAAGCTGTCACACTTAAACCAATGTGAAAAGAATTTTAAAGTCTTTTATTCAGAATATTAAATACCAAAAAAAATTGAAACTTATTTATTAAGGAACATTTTTAATTTGTTTAAAAAGTAAATAAAAAAATTACTGGACTTATTCTGCGTGGATAAATATTCAGTGGCTGAAGCCCGATCCTAATGTTATCTTATCGTAATTTTAATTTTAAATGTCTTCTAAAATGTCGATCAAAATCTTTATGATTATCATGTCGAACAGGAAGATCTAGTGACAGTTAATATGTATATATATTTATTTTGTCGTTAAATTCTTTATTTTCGTAGTTTCCTCCGGACATACATATACACAGACTGCCCTCTCTATATATGTATAGATGATTTAGCGAGGACTTAACTATTAGCTAATACACGTTTCTTATAATGCACTACGTTATCTAAAAGAGAGTAGCTCAACACAGAACATATACATTGAATAAATCCCGACTAAGAGTTATAATAAATAGATTTATTACTAAGCAAAGTCTAACAGAAAGAATACAAATAAACCAGCATAGATTAAATGACTAAAGAAAAGAGTCTTTGTAGATGACATGAAGCTATAAAATGAAGAATAAATGTTGTGACTTGCTGTGCACTCTATGATGGATGCAACGTGCGTGCTAAAATCTCAATGAAAGCATAGAGTATACTATCAGTGACATATGATATACGCGGAAATCTCATTTGCTGAGTAGCTAAAATCTGTATTAATACATAATATATAATGGAGTTGCGTACAGACACACACATATTAGCCTGTAAGGCTATGCGGCCTCAGTTTTAAATGGACAGAGACACAACTCGTGTGTCATTCTAAAGGCTGGAGATTCCAGAAGAAAGATGTTGGCTGTACTGTCCTATTATAACGCCACCTAACGGCAAACCGAAGCAAACAAGGCAAGATAATCCCACATCTAACGGCAAGCCGTAGCAAGCAAATAAAGATAATATGTACTATATTATTTATCAAAATCTACTCTCGTGTTTTGAACGTAAAATTATAACGTAAATAAGGCAAAGTAGATCTAATTCCAAATTCAATTTCACTATCACAAGTTCCAAATTTCCAGTCTTGTTTAATTATTGCCACCAAATTTTAAAACATTTTTCCATTTAAATGATTGACGTCATGAGCTATACCCTCTTCCCTGAAACCCCATAATGGAATCTTGCAATATTTGCATAGTCAATGCATTTTATAGCTGCGGTTTCATGAGGAATATTATCTTCCGGTCCGTCATTTGTCTACCTGTCTGCCTCTTAATGCTTTCCCACTCTCTTGGTAATCGATTCGTATAGACAGATGGCTATTTCCCCTACAATAAATGCAATTGGAGGCACGTGGTGTTATGGTTAGAGTCGTATGAAATGAACTCGTCGACCCGAGTTCAAAATCCTGGACGAGGCTTTGCATGTCACATAGCGTTAATAGCCTTGGGAAAGGTATGTATCCAGTTATTCTCCCTCAAGACTGACTTTTTCTCGATTTGTTTAAGCCTTACATTTGAACAGATATATTCGCCTAATTCATTAATTATCAACTAATTAATTTTCAAATTATTTATGACTTCCTTTAAGCACATATCCCCCCCAAATATATATATATATATATATATATATATATATATATATATGTGTGTGTGTGTGTGTGTGTGTGTGTGTGTGTGTGTGTGCACTTGGTCCAGCTCAGACAACTTATAATAATCCCGCATCACTAGCGAATAAAATGAATGGATTTCTTTCCTATTATAATCTTTGTTAGTGGTAGATATATTTATGAATCTACCTGATCAATACATTTCACAATAAGTGTCATAAGGTTGATTAAAAACAATTATTAGCATCAACATATTCCATCAATGTCCTGATTGAAACTCTTAATAGTATTTTCAATTCTTCATAGAGAACAAAAAAGTAAATGGAAATATTTTTCAGAGAACATTTTCAAATGAAAATCCAGTTTAGAAAATTCAGTCAAAACAAGGTCAGACTATTTCATCAGTATAATTTGTAAGGAGAAATTTTCTTAAAAGATTGTAATAATTATCATAAGATTTAAAGCTATACATTTAATTTTGGATTAAGAAGAATAAGAATTGAAAATACTTATACTGACCAGCAGGATCTATGGGTATACTATAGTATGATTGTTTAATCGTTACAACGTTTGATATGTTTGCTTAAGAGCTATTGCTAAATAGTTTAACATGTAAAAAGTATAATAATCTAGATTTAATTCTCTCTCAATCTTTTTTATTTCCGTTTTTTTTTCTTTTTTCGTTATCTTCGATTGTTAAGTATCTGGCCGCCATCATTGGCCAGTTGTAAAGAACTTAAAGTAATTAAGTAAGTCCTGAGTTATAGAATCCTTTGGTAAGTAAATTAGTCCTGGGTTATGTAATCCTACGTAGTGTCAAAAGGTCCAGTGATATAATCCTATGTTCCGTTGTTCACGAAGGTTAGAGTAGCTCTGAGTAGGCATGACCAGAACAGCCAGTATAAATAATATCAGCAGCAGAGCACTGCCAGTGATTGGCTAATAGATTGGTCACATGGTTATCGGGAGTCTATAAGTAAGAGTCGGCATTTTACCACACGCCTTATATGTCAACATTCTCAACATCGATTCAAAAATTGTCCTTTTCACCCACTGACGCAGATTTAGTTAAGGAGGAAAAAAAAGGACACTACACAATCGTCTCTAGCAGACGGAAGGATGCCAACTGTACTTTCGATTAAAATAGCATTATCAATTCCGCGCTATCACCCCCCTCTCTCTATCTTACCCCATCTCTCTTTCTTTCTTTCTTTCTTTCTTGTATATTGTCTGTGTAGTCTGTCCTATATCTTCCCTTTCTTTCTTAATAATAAAAAACGGAAAGGTACATTATTCAGGTAACGACACCCATAAGTAATAAGAATTCGGCGGATAAGGAACACCAGATAAACAGGATGTACATTATTGCTTTTCATCTTTTGACGATTTGGTTGGTCTCATCTTTAACCAGAGGTGTTGAAAGATGATAACGGTCGTACTTTTAAGGAAGATTATTATTATTATTATTATTATTATTATTATTATCATTTACTCCTTTTGAGTTTTCACATCAGCAATTAGCTGATAGTCTTTCACTGGAGTCATCAATCTCCTCAGGTCTCCAGGACACTTCTGAGTATTCTGGCAGATTGCAGCTGTGCAATGTTCTGAATGGTTTCAATCCTTCCTCTGATATCCAAACTTTCCAAACCCTTTTCTATCATTTTGGGACTGTTCCAAGTGCACCAACTACAATTGGTATCACTTTCACTTTCATATTCCATAACTTTTTCAGTTCTCTGGCAAGGTCCAGATATTTGTCCATTTTTTCATTTTCCTTAGCTTCACCCTGTGATCTGCTAGAACTGCAAAATCCACCAGTTGACAAGTTCTTTCTTTTTTGATTATCAACACTAAGTCTGGTCTTCTTGCTGGGATAAGGTGATCCGTTTTTATCTCAAAGTCCCAGAGAATTATTATTATCATTATCATTATTATTAGTATTATTACTATTATTATTATTATTATATTATTATTAGTCAAGCCTTCCGCCGCGGTAGGTTGCAAAAACAAGAACGGAGTACAGCTGGGTTTTTTAAAAACTTTTTTCTAAATCAATTGTTGGAACAAGACAAAAGAACAAAGTCTGCTATAATATACAATAATCATTGGAAGAGAGAAGATGAATTCCCTTTTATTTCCCTAGAACGGCTGTACGACGTGATACGTAATCAGGGATTGAACTCGGGTCACGGAGTCTATTTCCCATAACAATAATCGTTATGTTCGAGTGCCTTCTACTATCTTGTAGTATTTATTTACTGACATCCTACAATGGATCGATTGACGTAGAAAGCCACGCACGAACTAAAGCTCATGCATGGCCAGTGCTAAAATTGCGTGTGTCCCTTCAGCATTCCACTTTTGAGGCACCCCAGGCACTGGGCAATAAACCAACCCTTCAATTTTAAATCCATGGAACAGTTGCTGCCTGGCTCTTGAGATCTACGCTCATATTATATGATTAGCGGTCCAATGGAGCAAACCACTCAACACAGGTTTCTGAAGAAACATGGTCACCATCAGTGGAGGAGAATAGATGAGTTCATTCTTTTCCCATGAGAAGTAGCACGACGGGAAATATCTTTTGTTTTTTCTCCCATGTTATATCGTAGTTCAACAATAAGTAGAGAATAAACACAGGAGACATCAGTAAGTATTTTTTTATTTTGGTTAAAAATATATTCTTTAAATATACGCTCCTACATTTGGGGCGCTGGTGGTTGTCGTCAGTGATGTAATCCGCAGGGTTCATTGGGAAGTTTCGGGTCTTCCAGCATCAGACTTCCTATCAGAGGTGATCAAACTCTGGTACAACCACCAACGCTATGTGACGTTTGACAAAAATATATTTTTTTCTTTTGGACGGTTGTAGAACTGTACCCCATTTAAATACAAAGCACCGCGCATATGATTGGTTGTTAGTAACAGCCAATCAGACGCGCGGTATCCCATATTTAACTTGGATGCTAGGCCAGAAACACTCTCACTATTTATAGTCTTTTCAGACGAGTCTATTGTATCAGTGAGGGGTGTTCTCCTCACTCCACATCATCCCAGTTGTCGGTCTTTTATTCCATTGTGTCTTTGTGTATTTTTTCCATCCTCAGTGTTTTCGCTTGTTTCGTAGTTCTTTTATTGTCCTTCTAGTCTTATTTCCCATCCAGCTTTTGCGTTTCTAAACTTTAGCATAAATTAACCCAAGACGATTTGCATGCCATTAAAATCTGAAATTGAACTCGTACCAGGGAGTCTAATTCCGACAATGATAAAACTTTATGCTCGAGTGTCTTCTACTATCTTATAATAGTTATTACTGACATTCTACAATGTCAGTTGAACACAAAACCTCGGGGGAGCTACTCACACACCGAAGCTCATGCATGGCCAGTGCATATTTGTGTGTATCGCTTTGACGTTTCTACTTTGAGGCGCCTCAGGCACTGAGTAATAAACCTAGCAAGTCTATTTAAATCAATGTGGAAGTATTGCCTGGGGGTTGGCCCCTGAAATCCACACTGATATTATAGATCTTACCTGTTTAACGGACAAAGCCAATGGACACAGCGCCCGAAGGCCATTTTTCAACTATCTTGTAAGTTGAGTAAGTATTTAATAAAAACGTTCCATTTTTCTGTACCATTCAGTTGGATTTGTTTGCACACACACACTCACACACACACACACACACACAGAGACACACAACACACAGACACACACACATACCACACACAGACACACATACAACGCACACAGAAACACACACACACACACACAACACACACAAACTTGAGATATGAACCGATGCCCTAAATGATCCTATCGATGAAAAATCAAATTTGGAACATTTTCTGTTTTCTCTATTCTCACTGAGTCAAAGTAAACTGCGTTTGGCAATGTATTTCCCTGGGAATAAATGTTATACTTTGCTTTCATAAATGATAGTCGCATGTGTTCTTCATTGGTCTCAACTTCTGCTTTCACTTCTTTGATTACATTGTGTATTATACAGGCTAAGTAATTTATTTTTTTCAGTAGCCTTCAGCAAAATCTAAATAACTCGGTCAGTATTATATATATATATATATATATATAATATATATATATAATATATATATATATATATGTTGTGGAACTTATATTCTCTATATATTAAGCAACCATGATAGTATATTGTACACCATGTATGTATACACATATGAAATATCCATAGGTATATATACCCTATCTATGTGCATATATGTATATTTAGAAAATATATATATGTTGTATATATAATATATATATATAATATTATATATATATATATAAATATAGATATATATATATTATTCAATAAATCACTGAGCCTATTCTTCCTAATTACTAATATTTTCAAAGTCTTCTTGCTTACAACCAATGGTCTGTTTATCTTCAGAATTTGCCTGAAGGATTTTTTTTTCGGATATTAAGCAACTGATAATCTCTATGTGAAAATTTTACAATGTCCTCCATTTTTCTTCTTCATCCAGATTCTTTCATACTTCTTCACTGATTATTTATTCTAATGATTCCCTGGCTGGTCTGTTTGGACAATTCAAAAGTTCCATTTTCATAATTCATCACACAGCCGCATTCATATTTCGCAATATACATTGTTTTAAATATCATTTTGTGTTTCAATTAAGAGAATTCTCTTACGCGTTAGTCATACATTAGTAATACATTTTACATGACAGATTTTGTGGTTAAATTTCCCAAACATTTTTCAAACACTTTTCTTTCATTTTTTCTTATCTTACAGAATATTTATATGGCAGATTATTTTAACTTCCTGTTATTGTGTGTTTATTTGTTTGTGTAAATTTGTTTTAAAAAATGTTATACGAAATGTATATGTAGATGTCTACCAATAGAATGTTGTGACTGTCAACTCGTATTCGAGTAAGGACCATTTCCATGTTTGTTGTTGCTTTATTCATAGTAGGTGCCAGTACATTTGACACTGTAGTCCTTGTGTTTTTTTTTTTCAGATGACTCACCAGCCAGCCCTGAAAGACACAGTCTCCAAAACTACCATGTTGAACTTCTCCACTTTGTATGTTGCTGAGCTGCTAATATTAACCCTTTCTGATAGCCCCTCAAGTGTTGTTGTCCTTAATTCGATTAGACTCAAATTCTTCCACAGACGTAGATGGGTATCTATAAATAACAATACAGGTACCTATAAATACAATCATTTACAAACACATGAATACCCTTTGCTGTATATCTTATTGTACAATTAGATTTGGTGTGTGTGTCTGTAATCGAAAAACTGCGTCACTACTACGTTACATACCCCACTTCATGCATGTTATTAGCTCGATTAAAATCATTGCAATTGTGTTTTATATATCACTAAGAATAAAGGTTTACATGATTTTACCAAAACTGGGTATAAAATAAATTATTTTGATGTTATTGATCTCTAATATCATTCTTATATTATCTTCTAATGTATTAAAATCATTATATCAATGATTTTAGATAAGAAATCAATTAAGAATATAAGATGAAAAAGTGTTAACTTTTCATAGTTCTATTTAATTTTGTTGGTCTTTATAATTTGATATATTTCATTATACTAAACTATATATTTACGCCGGTGCACATATTCTTGGTAATTGAAAAAGAACATTCACTAGGACAAAAGCTAGATGAGGAATTAATTTTATTTTCTCATATTTCTAGTATGAAAAGAAAAAAAATGAAGGGAAAAATAAATTCGACTTGTTGAAGAGAAGGGGGGGTCAACAATGTCGTCGTCGTCGTCGTAACAAAATCTGTCGCCGTTCGCAAAAACCACCAACTCAAAATCTCCAGCAGTCTCAAAACCAACTCCTGCTGTCGTCACCCACTTCTACGCTTCGTGCTGGATCTGAGAAAGGCCTATCTGCAGTGCGGTCTGACCGAAACATTATGGCCATTATCCGGGCACCTGGCGCTACATCCGGACTGTAGCTTCTAGACTTCTGTTACAAATGTTTGCATCTGAAGGAAGCAGGTTCGATTCTACAGTCCGACATGTAGGCAAAGCCTACCCGCTCCTTCCAGAATACGGCAGACCTGACGCTCGCACTCACCTTCTCTGTCACACATATCAGGAGTAGACACTAATGCTTGGTGATTATTGTCATTTATACTTTTAATGTAAATTGGGTATCTACTCACATAAATATCCAATACAACCTGCGCTAAGAGTGCAAGAAAGCAAGGTTTTGGGAGCCTGTCTCTCGTAAGGATTCAAATACTAGCTGAGACCTCCAGCAGTCTGTCTCGAGACTTCTCCTCTGCCAACACTGCCAAACAAATGAACTAAGGTCTGTGCAACTCTTTCCATTTAAATGTCTCAATCACAAGATTTACAACCATATCTAGCACATGAGTGAGTAATACAGACTTCTATAGATTTAATCAGCATTTTTTATTTTGACATACTGTTTAATATTCTCCGTAATTCGGACGTTTTCTTAATTACACGATCTGTTGCATACTAGCATCAATTCTATATCGTAGCGGGTATCATCACTAAACCCTTGACGATATATGTAGTTGTCGTTTAATAAATCACAACACAGATTAGTAGGAGTTTTACTTTATTTCTTTCTCGCCTGTGGGTTGAGCTGCAATAGGATGCCCCAAGGTGATGATGACTACTACTCTAACAGTTGGATCTCGATGTTGAGGTAAAAGGGTGGCTGGTGACGCTCACAGCCATTCCTCTCT